>CM055281.1:42917630-42991615 GCA_029237695.1 Conchocele bisecta
ATCCCAACGCGCGAGGAGCGCCTGGAGGTTCGACAGATGCTTTCGAAAACTAAGCACGCCAAGCTTCTGCTAAAGACTGATCAACCAACTGCTTATAAAGTTATCAATTAATTAATAATTTTGAAAAAATTAGGAAAAATTACAAAGTAATAAGCTATTGCAATGCTTAGCAATTGCTGAACAATGCTTAGCAATTGCTGAACAATGCTTAGCAATTGCTGAACAAATGCTGAACAAATGCTTAACAAATGGTTAACAATGTTAACAATTTGGTGCTCCGCTGCGAGCTTTGTTGCGAGCATAATGGTGATCATAAGTATCGGGTGGTGCGCATTTATTATTTTTGTAATAAATAAATATGTTAAAGTGATGAGACTTGTTAGAATAGTTAAATTAATTTTAAGAAAAATGAACTGCGACGAACTTCTCGATCAGCTAATAGAAGAAACCTCAACTCCGACTGCCAACAATAATGATCCGACAGAGCAATCGGTAATCGGGGGTTGGTATTGGGTTGAGTGCAACGACTCCGAATGAAAATGAAAATGCGGCGCGACGAGAGCGGCTAGCTGCGCTGGTTGCTGGGGACAATCGGAGCATTATCTCGGTAGGCGTCTCTCAGTTTTTCAGGTGGATAAGAATGTCAGATGCGGAGATCGATAAAATGTATGCGCGATACGAATCCAAATTGGGAGCGGAGATGACAAAAACTCTCGGATCGGCGGCTATTCATTTGTACGCAACCGCCGTTAGTATACTTCTCCCTATACCAAACACCGCGGGGTTGATTGATGATCTAGAGACTGACCCTTTTATAGGTCACACTCTTAGAACAGCCTGCTGCTCAATTTATCACAAGTTTGGAATGTACTTAGCTCCGCTGACAACCGCGTTGACCACGGGTAAACACTGTCAATTTGGACATATATGCCCACGAACTATAAGCCCTAATATTATAAATGATGACACAAGACACACCCGAGAGAGTGACGGAACCACACTCAACCCAATCGAAATTGGAGTTGAACCAGAGCACGTTGGATGAACCCTCAACAGCACGACATAAAAACCCGAAAAGACAGGCAGCTGGGCGGGCGGCGGCTGTCACCGAAAAGTTAAACAAGATAAAATACTCGCCGAGCTTCAAGATGTCAAACTCAAATTGAGATTGGAGTTGCAATCGGAGACGACAAAACACCCGGTGGCAGCTGTTTCTCCCCCAATCGCTATTGGATCGAAACCGATTGCTCCAACTCCCAATACTGATTGGATCCCGTGGGTTGTTGTTGGTGGTCTGTCGGTTGTGGGCACCCTGTATGTGCTTTACCGTTGCAACAACAGGTCATCAACGAGGTTGGAAATTGAAATTGAAAAAACAACCCCCGACACTGTTGGATGCGCCCCATTTAAACATTGATCGCGACCCATTTTATATGCAATAATTATAACAATGCCTGAACAAGATGGAAAAATAAAAATTTTAGTGAATGCGCTTTATCACGCCGTGGTGATATCGGGTTTCAGTATCGGGTATGCTCGACTATCAAAGATGGCCCTAGGAGGAACCGCTCCCAAATTGGACTTTACTGTGAGAGACGTAGGGCTCGCGACCTTAGATGTAGCGGCCGCAGTTTGGACCCGAGATTATCTAGTTAAAGCTGGAATTCTACCAGTTAATATATGGAAATAAATGGCTTCAATCGCAGTAATAGTAGGTGGTGCGCTTGTAAACGCATTGGCGTTCAGCGGTAGCAACTTTATATTCTCTAAAATGAAAAGCTCGAACGTGGATGAGGAGCCTAAGCGTCACGATTTAGCTGTAGAACAACTCAATAGCGCAAAGGAAGCGTGGTCGAAAAAACGAACCGCCCATCTGGACTGGGTTAACGAAGAGCTTCGCCGCGAAAATCACGCCGCACAAACTTTTCAGAACGTTGAAGAAGCCAACCGCGAGTACGCGCTGGCATATCCGCACAAAAGTCTCGATCCAATGGATCCCGAGCCCCAACTTTCAGATTTCTATGTACCGTCAGAGCCCCAAAAGGACCGCGAGATCGCGTTCATCATCGTGGGAATGGGTGTGGTGGGTCTCGCCGGCTACTATATTCAATCGAGATTTTAAATTAATTAATTAAAACAATTTTTTTTTTATAAATATATATATATATAGAACGATGTTAGTTGACGAACTTTATGACGCTATGATCGATGTAGGCTACACTGCCCAAAAACATCGTTTACCTGGTGCAAAGAGCATGATTCTCTGGCCCGAGATTCTCTCGAGAACGTGGCGCGAGGACGAAAAGCGGCCACCCTTTTCGCAAAGCGGATGTTAGATTCCTCCACCAATCCTGGGGGATTGGACTCCCAATCGAGATTGAATGAATTAGATTCCCCTCTCCTGTTCCAACCCAAACGCGATTGGGGCTGCAGCGAAACTTCCAACAAAGGTTTATTATTAACGACGCAGTTACCGGACGAACTGGCGAGGGCATGTTGGAGATTGTCCGATATATTAGAATACTTCGCATACGATGAACACGCGCAAACTTGATACCAAACTAACGCGCAAGCTGTCGAATACATACTATAGCCCACGCGGCTACTGGAAGGGACTCGCGGCCATCAAGAACCTCGCGGCGGCGACCAAGGTTTCAGAAAACGCTGTCAAGGAATGGCTCAAGAAGCAGGCCATCTGGCAGATCTATTTACCAGCGCCTCACAATATTCCGCGCCCAAAATTCGACGTGCCGGTGCCGAACCAAGTTCACCAAGCGGACCTCCTGTTTCTACCTCACGATCGCGTCTGTCGCAAAACGTACAAGTACGCACTGACAATCGTTTGACGTAGCGACGGTTCCGTTAATAAGGGGGGTCTGAGCCGTTGGCCAACTAAAGAGTCTAAGGAAGTGGCCGAGGCTCTTTCCCGAATATATAAGAGGAGTCCTCTCAAATGGCCGAATCTTCTCCAGGTCGATCCCGGCCGCGAGTTCATGGGCGCGTCTCTCATCTATTGTCTAAGCATAAAGTTTCTATCAGACGCGGCCGCGTCAACATCCACCGGGACCAGGGGATCGTGGAACGCTTCAATCGAACCCTGGCTGAGAGGACTGTTCGGACACCAATACGCCGCCAAAGAACTTGTAGACCCCCATTCACGATCGACCGAGTGGGTGGCCAGACTGCCCGCCGTGATCTCTGCACTGAACGGAGAGGTGACCAGATTGATAGGTAAGAAGCCTGTAGATGCTATCAAGTTTAAAAGGGTGACGAGCAAGCCCTCTGCCGTCTCGCGCGGGCGACCCGTTGGTTTAGAGGAGCAGCAATCGGCGATTGCACTTCCATCAGATATTGACGTCCGGTACGTCTATCAACCCCGGAGAGCTCGAAGGTGGCAGCCGCCGCGCGACTGATCCAGTGTGGTCTCTCAATGTATATCATCTAGATCGATCTATTACCAAACCCGATGAGCCCGTGCTCTACTATTTGGATGATGGGCCATCTCGAGGGTTTGTTCGCGAAGAACTTCTTATAGTGCCTTCTGACACCCAGCTACCCCCGATTACTTAAATCAATAGAGGTTCTGTATGTATTCCGTCTGGTAACACGCGTCTTTTATCGTAGTATGCCGAGAGTCCTAATTTTTGTTGACAGTACGTTTTCATAACGCCGTCTTTCATTTTAAATCCTCTATTTTGTGCTACATCTATAATGTGTTTTCCATCTTCTGTAGTTTCACTTAGTACTCGTTTATATCTATCCCAATTTAAATTGTTAGTTCTCTTGGACATTCCTTTCGCAGAGTTTTTATTAATTTTAATTTGTTCCAAATTATCTTTAGTGAAATTAATTTTTTCTACAAAATAACACTTACTAGATAACGCTATCGCCCTATCCCCGCTAAATTCCATTTTGAAAAGTCCGGGCTCTCTTTCGCTCCATTTATCCCAAGCCAACCATTTATTTTGTTCTTTTTCAAACTCGTCTAGTAAGTTAGGTCTAATCAATTCCTCTATCGTTTTTCCACTAACTCCTATATACATACTATCTGTATCCATCTGTATTAATTCAAAGTCTTCTCTTTTTATGTATTTATCTAGAAATTCGTAGTAAAATTCCAACATTCTCAATTTAGCTAGTTGATAAACCGCTATTCCACAATGGAATGGTCTCTTTAACCGCACACCTGGGTTTTCTTGAAGATATTTCGTACGCATCTCCTATCTCTTCCAAATCGTCAAAGAATGCAGATCTTAATGCTTTGTCAACACAGGTTTCGTTTTGTGTATATGTCGTATTTAAATGTCTCTCCGTTGCCTCTATCATTTTTCCACAACACGAGTTTCCTAATAATTTCATTATGTCGGCTACTGGTTTCTTATTTGGTTCTACATCGCCTGTTCGTCTTGCGGCTGTAACTTCTTTTGCGAACCATTCGAAGGGTTTACCACTAATATAATCTATAACACGATGAACTCCCGTTATTTCTAGGCCGTGTTTTAAATACCATTTCAACAGTGGCGCGTACAGCAATACTTTAGTGGCGGTCATAGATCCCACCAATTTTCTTCCATTTCCTCTAGTTCTTCCAGTATCTTCCAAATATTTTAACATGTGTGTGGGAACTTCATCAACCTCTACTTCTCTGTTTATAAATATTGGGACATTTCAGAAAACTTATGTTTTAAGTTGTGTGGAACTTCTATATCCACCTCCGCAAACCCAAACCAGTCTCCAGATAAAACTCTTTTACAAAACTTTTTAATAAATTTAGGGTTATGTGGGGTATCTATATGGTGTATAGTTTCTCTCCCACACGGCATCTCATTTATTTAACGTAGATAATATAACGCGTTTGCATCGTACCCCAAAACAGCCTTGCAAGGTTTGTTAATTTCATTTGATCCAAATGATCTAATATTTGAAACACCAGCTTCTGCATATCGTGTAAATACTATTGATGGACCGCCAACTAGAGCGTCCTTCATCATTTCGTATGTTTCTTCTTTTGGTGCATATAGAGCATCCTCCGGTATAATCGTCTTTGAAGATTTTTGTTCTTTAATGGTTCCTCTCAATAAATATTGTATAGCTACTCCAGGTAGTGTTACCGCATCTTTGAAAATATCCACACCTCTGTGTTTATAAAATTCACACAATTTTTTTCCACCGCTTCTAGGAACGGTGCTACATCTAAATCGTTATAATATTTCAACCAATCTCTGAAAGTTTTCATATTATTTTCTTCGAAAATTCTACGACATTTACTTAATTCTGTTTCATCTATTAACATTTTCCCAGATAGTTTGGAATACCAATTCTCTATATCGGGTAGTCCTGGGTAATCCAGTTTGTCTGGAGAATCGAACCATTCATAAGGAAAGAAAGATTTCTGTCCTTTGCATTCGTAGGCTTTTATCCAACTATCGTAACTTACACCAGATCCTAGATAAAGTATTACATCAAGAAATCTAAATTCTGGAGTAAATAGAAATATTGTTGCGTTTGCACGTTTTCCGACCATTACTTTCTTTGTTGTTGATGTCAGTTCGCCTACTAGGTATTTCTTTATTAAGTTTATATCGTACTTACTGCTGTTAAAACCTATAACCGGTACTTGCTCTATCCACTGTTCGATCTTGGCGATTTGGTTTTTACGTAAATGTTCTGTATTAAACCTATATCTTGACCACACTTCTTCTCTTATAGCTTTTCCCTGACTTTCAAATCTTCTACGAATTTTTCTATAAGTTTTGCGGGATCTTTATCACAAATATGAGTTACTGTTCCTGAGAAATTATCTCCTATACTAACGCTTGCCGGAACGTGCTCAGCTTCGTACTCTAAACTATTACCGGTAGTTTCAACTTCTGGCTGGAGATATGCCTCAAAATCGTATACTATCTGATATGGATAAAGAGTAGTGTCACAACCGATCTTTATATCTTTACCCGTTCTTTGGAATTCGCATTCCCACATAACTACTAGGTTGAATTCTTTGCTTTTTTCTAATAACTTTATCTCTTCTCATTGTGGATGCGCGTTCTTCTTTTTTATGCTTTGCATGAATCTCACACCCGTGCCAGTAACAGCCGTGATATTGATATACGGTATTGGTTTCTGGACAGTATCCATCTAACGGAGCTCCTAAAATCCATCTTTCACCTCCGTGGTCCGCACTGTTCGTGGTGAATGTGAATTCCCTCCCGCTTTTCCACAGAATACATCCAATCGATCGCCCCATAACTGTTAGAACCTTTTGGGTAGAACGCTTTCTCGAACGACGAACGCGGGCGCTCTAAATAATTACCATCGCATATTACTTTTGTCTCACCTCTCATACATGTTGGTCCGTGTCTCTTCATATTACTCGCTGTCGTGAATTTTTGTTTGCAATTATTGCAGGCGTAAATTTTAGATAGGTTTTTAAGGTTTTTTATCAGAAATGCGTGATTATTAAACAGTCCTATTGTCATTGGTTTATTACCTATTTCATTATAGTGCGCTGGTACCTTTTTCAACCACCATACATTACATTCGGTGGGTTGATATACTTCTATACCGATTTTAAAAAACTCTTCAACCTTTTTCAGATCTGAAAAAGAAATTGGTGAAACCACATTACTACCGAAATATTGCTTACTAAGTTCTTTCGCCTTTTCTGTACATCTGTCAGGTCTGATCTTTTTATCAAGGTGCATAGCTAGACACCTGAACAGACAAAGATCGTCATTATACTTATCTAAAGAATACATACCTTTTCTATTCCTCAACCATTCTGGAAGTTCTCCTCCTGCTGCTTCTTTGGATTGTAGACCCAAATCTTTTCCCCTACTGCCCTGTATTAGCTTTACAAAAACCTCTACCCATCTTACAAACTTCCACTTTGTATTTGGTCTGTCTATATTTTATCGGACATTATTCGTGTTTGCTCCTTATCTGACAGCCATTTTTTAACGGTTTTCATTGATGATAGTGGTTCGCTACCACCGAGATTTTTGTGAAATATTATAGTTTTAGGTTTTCCATTTTTAATTTCCTCCATATGTTCTAGCTTGTAAGAATATGAATATCTCAAATAAAAATTGGTTGTTAGATACGGAGCGAGTTTATCGGACATGCGTTCAGACTCGTTAATGTTAATGTTTTTACGAAAGGATAATGTAACTACCCGTCTTCCATTTTCTACCTTTTCCAATGTTTCATCGTGAGCCCCCAATATTTCTTCACCTTTTCCACTATCGCGCTAACGATAGATTTTTTCTTATTATTATTTTGGCGTCTAATTTGGGACAAATTATTTGTGCTTGAAGGTAATTCTTTAGAATTAATTACACTAGCCCTTAACCCCGCAATACTTTCTTTTTGAATTCTGTTACCAACTTCATCCGCTTTGGATATATCTTTAAAGGCTCCTCGTTTGTGGGCGCGGGTAAACCGCTTCATAAACGCCTCATTCTTTGTGGCATTTATCAGCTTTGTCAACCCCTAACTCTCAACCGTTTACTATAAGTAATCCCTAGAGATTCGGCTTCTCTTCTCAAACTTTATATTTCTGCTCTAGTTTCTGACGTTATCATATTTTCTGTAATATACTTTTGTATAACCTATGAAATTTATCTGTTCAATTGGTCTTGAAAACATTATGTTTTTTTCACTTCTAATTGAATATAAACATAAACATATACATATATAATGGAATGTGAGACTTGTTGTAAAACGTTTACGCGTAAAGACTATCTACGAAGGCATCTAGCGAGACGTAGAAAGTTTCCTTGTGCCCCCCCACAATTTCAATGCCCCAGATGCCCTTGTAAATTCGTTAGTGCCCAAACTCTTTGTAGACATAAGCAACTACGCTGCCCTGTGGCTACAGGTGAACGTGGTAGACTAGAGCTGGTAGAATTAGTTGCTGATCTACGGAATCAAATTAGCTATAACGGAGGAGGAAAATATGGTGTTGGAATATAGACTATTGCGCGAGGACGCATTTAAATCGGAAACTTATTAGAATAAATTCATAAATTTACTGTCGTAAAAACATCATGTATTTATGACAACGAGATAAAAATAAATCCTTTTTAAGACTATTGTTTTATCTGTTCAATTGGACGTGAAAACAACATGATGTATTTATGACAACGAGACAAAAATAAATCCTTTTTAAGACTATCAGTTTTAATATGTTCAATTGGACGTGAAAACAACATGATGTATTTATGACACACATTTTGGATTTTTGTGGTTGGTGGGAGACAATTTCCTCGTTAACCAATTTTTGATTTTTAGGGGGTGGTGGGAGTAGTATATAGGGGTGGAAATGATGCCACCGTAGGTGGTATCATTTTGACTCCCTATATACTACTGGGGGTCCTGGTAGCCCATAGCCTATAATGTACTCATAGAGACTCGCGGTGGTATCAAGCTACTTCCATATGCAAATGATGCAGTATTTTTAAATTATTTATACCAACTAAATGCTGAATAAATATCTTTATCGACATATCATAAAGTATGATATTGCACATCAAAAAATAAATAAATGGAATAAATAGTTGCTCCCGTTATCATTTTAAGGAACCCCGGTTATCGCCCCTGATATCAAACTGGTATTTCGCATTTGATATAAAAAGTATAATAATGTCAATTAGTACGTCTGGAAATGGTAATAATTTTGCCAGAAAAATGTCAGATTGAAAGAATAAAGAAAAACATGTCTCCCTATATTATAACCTGGCATGTACACTCTATGTTTAAGGTTAGAAAAGGGGTGTTTTTAACACCAGTTTTCAGCATATTTGAAGCATTTAAAAGAAAACACTGAGCCTGTTGGTCACGTGATGTAAACCGAGTTTCCGTGGCCAAATAATGTAAACAATATTGGGAGACATGACGTGGTTGGTCCCACAACATCCATACGAATAGTGAAAGTAGGAAAGACTGGCTGGGATTCGGTTAAATTATACAGTAAAACTATTTGGTGTCTTTTAACCTAAACATGGCGCAACAGAAAAGGCGGCATCAATCTACATCAACACCGTTAGGGACATGGAACCAATTTAAAGAGCAACGCATTGTAGGACGGGTACCAGCATATTAAATAATTTTAGGGAGAACTTTTTTAAATTTTAGCAGCGCACCTGGCGTCATAATGGTTGTTCCCAAATTACAGTTGCAATTGTTGTTGTCAAGGGGCGTGGCTTAGCGAGGTAACAAAACTCATGGCAAAACAGCGATGCAATAATCAATAATGGAACTCCGGATGTCACTAAGAATGAATCATCAAGCCACTTAGAATGTAAACAAGACAAAGTTTTAACGCATTGAAACAGTTCGAAAGAATAAAGCATCAAACCAAATGCACATGCAATTTAGACTATAACGAAGAAGATTTCAAATGTCACAAACACGAATGACGAATAAAATAACATGAAAGTAAGTTGTAATGGCACCAGTCCGCAAGCATCAAGCCACATAGAATTGTAATAAGACGGGTAGAACTTAGAATGTCATCAGCAAGCAAGCGTCCAGCCTAATATAATTATGGCTGATATTACCTTCCATAATGTATGCTCTATGTATGGTGGATTATGTACCATTTAAGACTGTGAAACACTTCACAGTGCTTCATCATCAATGTGTGTGTAGCTGTAGAGGCGACAATTATCTAGAAAAATAGAGGATATTCATATGTTTTGCAACGAATATGACATATATGTTCATCGAGTGGTGTGAAATATCCATAATTCACGAGTGCCTAACTCACTCCACGAGATGGACAGATATGTCATATTCGTTGCAAAAATATATGAATATTATACCGCTCCATGGAAATTAGCAGTTTTTAGACTGTATACGGTAATGAATGTGTATTTGCAGCCTATTTGCGCTGTTTTTCTTTCTAAATACAGAATATGAATATAGATAGCGGAAGTAGTCGTATTTTCACCGGAAGTTGTTTATTTCATCGATGAGAACATATTACTTTTATTTACATCGTATAACTATGTATTTCATGGGTAGGTATATAATAAAGCGTCTTCTTCGGCGACCTATGACACCATTGGCTAGTTATTTCAAGTGTAGCATTGTTTTGTTGTAGTATAAACAGGCTACCGAATAGAACATGGAAAATCATCAAGAGTAATTTCCCTTAGTAGAACAACTTCCGAGGCATCCCTGACGTTCTAACTGGTGAAAGGGTATGTGCGAAATCGGCAAAACTGTGACCTAAAATTGGATATATTTAATATTTGACCCTAGCTCTTTGCATGGTTGACGTCATCGGCTTAAATTAACCAAAGCAAGGTGACGTGAAACAGATGGACTCCGCCAATTCTAAGGCCTATGAATGACAGATGACACGGAAGTAGTTCTAAGGGAAGCTAATCGCGATTTGTCAACTTCAATAACATACTTTGTAACACATGCCTATATTGGCACGTTCTGGAACTGTGCTACTGTATGCAGTTCTTCCTCGCTCAATCGAAGCTTTTTGTACTTCCGAATGTGATCTTCAACACGTGGCCGTATATCATCGGAGATCAATGTGGCAGATAAACTAGTTACGCCGGTCCTAATCACCCCGTCCTCGGACAATTTAGGTAGTGCGCGCAGGAGATAGTCCGGGTTCAGTAGCCTATTTCACCAACATTGCAAAGTATACTTATCTAGCAAAGTATACTTTCCGGGAGAAATTTTCAATTTAAGTATAAATTTATTAATTTTTATTATACTTAATTTATTACATTATCACAGCCATTTTGGCTGTGATAATGTAATATATTCAGTATAATAATTCTGAATTACTTTAATCATCAAATATATGCAGTAGTTAGTTCTATATGAAATAATGCCTTTCGGGAAAAATAAATGATTACTCACTCAAAGTATACTTTGCTAGATAAGAATAATTTGCAATTTTGATGAAATCGGCTACTAGAATAGACCAGTCATAGGTTAGAACACACCAATTTGAAATAGGTTTACTACATGTCTATAGCTTAACAGTATCCCATCCATTAAGGCCAGTCTCTCATACTTTCACTATGTGTATGTATGCTGTGGGACCTAATTGTATTTAGGTTCACTTACTCCTCAGAAAGAAAAATCCAACCTCGTCATGTCCCCAATATTGTTTACATTTATTGGTCACGGAAACTCTGTTTTCATCACGTGACCAACATGTTCAGTGTTTTTTTTTAAATGCTACACATATGCTGAAAACGGGTGTTAAAATTACCCCAAACTGTTCCTCAAGTGAAACTGGGTAGTATTGGATCAACATTTTCAAGTAAACTGTGCCTGCGACCTCAAAGCACCCGCATTATTTTTTATACCGGACTACTTTTGCCCCCTTGGCGATTTCGCACCATTTAGTATACTCTAACCTCATATAAATATGTGACCGAACTTGGGAAATCATTAGTAACGTGTTCTATTCGAACACTTAACTTGGGGGCATTCACCAGAGTTATAATTGGCGGAGCTTGTCGATTTGACGTTACGTTGCTTATGTAAGCTAAGCATCCGCACAGTCTGATAAGGATATGCATTGTTCGCCATTCAATCAATGAAACATATTCCATGCGTCTGACAAGCATTATAGATCGCTATCAGGCTACAGTAGTGTGCTATTTGATCAGGAGCTACACTTGTCACAAACCCTATTTCTCCAGTCACAGCCACATTTGCCTTCTTATGTTCATTTGCTAGATCGACTACCATCACTGTTATTGAACAAAACTACTCGTACATGTATATCGAGCTACAGTTCATCATAATACAAGTACATGTACACCTCTGCCTGCGCCATTCCTACCAATATTTGTCAATTGTTTTACTCACAAATTGCTGAGCATTGTGCTTGAAAGCAAACAGCTTGATTTGCTGAGCACGAGCTGTGATACAGCTCAGGCTCAGCCAATCAAACTGCGTGATTGTGAGGTGAGATTGTCAATAGATGTGGACATATAACCAGACATATAATTCAGGTTACATGTACATAGTTCAAGGGCAATAACTCATGAAATCCGGTATATTGGTGATATTGCATGTTATCTCCCCTATCGAGTTTTCTTTGAAACTGCTTGAATAATGTGCTTGAAGTCAAGCAGCTTGATTGACTGAGCCTGATCTGTGCTACAGCTCAGGCTCAGACATTCAATTTGCTCGACTGTGAGTTAGCATTGCCAATAGACGTTCAAGAACGTTGACATCTGGACAAGTTTAACGCAGGTGGTTGTGTGAAAGTTGAGATGGCCAATAAATCCGAGGCTTGCTGAGCAGTTCCGACAGCCGAGTGGGTGGCAGGTGGGAGAATGTGATGGGTAATTTAACGATCGAAATTCATCCTTACCGGAATCCCAACTAGATACCTGTTTTGGCCCTCACGTATGTCGGCATTCTTGTATGTGACAGTTGAATCTGGTTATACCCCTTATTCAAGGCTGAATACAGTTTTTCTCGATGTAAATATTCCGATCTGTGTGACTGGAATAATGGGGTTTAAGCATGTGCAGCTCATCCAGATCCTGGACTGTGACAGGACAAATAGGGTTTATGGTACGTGTGGCCCTTCTAGATCTTGGTCTGTGACAGGACACATCGGGTTTATAGCAAGTGTAGGTCGTCTAGATCCTGGTCTGTGACTGGAAAAATGGGGTTTATGGCATGTGTGGCTCGTCTAGATCCTGGTCTGTGACTGGACAAATGGGGTTTATAGCATGTGTAGCTCGTCTAGATCCTGGTCTGTGACTGGAAAAATGGGGTTTATGGCATGTGTGGCTGGTCTAGATCCTGGTCTGTGACTGGACAAATGAGGTCTATGGCATGTGTGACCCGTCTAGATCCTGATCTGTACTGGACAAATGGGGTTTATGGTATTTGTGGCCCGTCTAGATTCTGATAATGTGACAGGACAAATGGGGTTTATGACATATGTAGCCCGTCTAAATCCTGATCGGTGACTGGACAAATGGGGTTTATAGTATGTGTGGCCCGTCTAGCTCCTGGTCTGTAACTGGGCAAATGCGGTTTATGGCATGTGTGGCCCGTCTAGATCCTGGTCTGTGACTGGACAAATGGGGTGTATAGTATGTTTGGCCCATCTAGCTCCTGGTCTGTGACTGGACAAATGGGGTTTATGGCATGTGTGGCTCGTCTATATCCTGGTCTGTTACTGGACAAATGGGGTTTATGGTATGTGTAGCCCGTCTGGATCCTGGTCTGTGACTGGATAAATGGGATGTATGGCATGTGTGGCCCGTCTAGATCCTGGTCTATGACTGGACAAATGGGGTTTAAATGATGTGTGGCCCGTCTAGATTCTGGTCTGTGACTGGACAAATAGGGTTTATGGCATGTATGGCCCGTCTAGATCCTGGTCTGTGACTGGACAAATGGGGTTTATGGTATGTGTGGCCCATCTAGATTCTGATATGTGACTGGAAAAATGGGGTTTATGACATGTGTAGCCCGTCTAAATCCTGATCGGTGACTGGACAAATGGGGTGTATAGTATGTGTGGCCCGTCTAGCTCCTGGTCTGTGACTGGAAAAATGGGGTTTATGGTATGTGTGGCTCGTCTAGATCCTGGTCTGTAACTGGGCAAATGGGGTTTATGGTATGTGTGGCTCGTCTAGATCCTGGTCTGTGACTGGAAAAATGGGGTTTATGGTATGTGTAGCCCATCTGGATCCTGGTCTGTGACTGGACACATGGGGTTTATGGCATGTGTTGCTCGTCTAGATCTTGGTCTGTGACTGACTCGACAAATGGGGTTCATGGCATGTGTGACCCATCTAGATTCTGGTATGTGACAGGACAAATGAGGTTTATGACATGTGTAGCCCGTCCAGATCCTGATCTGTGACTGGACAAATTTCTGGTATGTGACAGGACAAATGGGGTTTATGACATGTGTAGCCCGTACAGATCCTGATCTGTGATTGGGCAAATGGGGTTTATGGCATGTGTGGCCCATCTAGATCCTGGTCTGTGACTGGACAAATGGGGTTTATGGTATGTATAGCCCGTCTGGATCCTGGTCTGTGACTGGATAAATTGGATGTATGGCATGTATAGCCCGTCTAGATCCTGTTATGTGACTGGACAAATGGGGTTTATATGATGTGTGGCCCGTCTAGATTCTGGTCTGTGACTGGACAAATAGGGTTTATGGCATGTATGGCCCGATTAGATCCTGGTCTATGACTGGACAAGTAGGGTTTATATGATGTGTGGCCCGTCTAGATACTGATCTGTGACTGGACAAATGGGGTTTATAGCAGGTATGGCCCGATTAGATCCTGGTCTATGACTGGACAAGTGGGGTTTATATGATGTGTGGCCCGTCTAGATACTGGTCTGTGACTGGACAAATAGGGTTTATGGTATGTGTGGCCCGTCTAGATCCTGATCTGTGACTGGACAAATGGGGTTTATGGCATGTGTGGCCCGTCTAGATCCTAATCTGTGACTGGACACATGGGGTTTATGGTATGTGTAGCTCGTCTAGATCCCGGTCTGTGACTGGACAAATGGGGTCTATAGAATGTGAAGCTCGTCTAGATCCTGGTCTGTAACTGGGCGAATGGGGTTTATGGTATGTGTGGCCTATCCAGCTCCTGGTCTGTGACTGGACAAATGGGGTTTATGGCATGTGTGGCTCGTCAAGATCCTGGTCTGTGACTAGACACATGGGGTTTATGGCATGTGTGACCCGTCTAGATCCTGGTCTGTGACTGGACAAATGGGGTTGATGGTATGTGTGGCCCGTCTAGATCCTGATCTGTGACTGGACAAATGGGGTTTATGGTATGTGTGGCTCATCTAGATTCTGGTATGTGAAAGGACAAATGGGGTTTATGACATGTGTAGCCCGTCCAGATCCTGATATGTGACCGGACAAATGGGTTTATGGCATGTGTGGCCCATCTAGATTCTGGTATGTGACAGGACAAATGAGGTTTATGACATGTGTAGCCCGTCCAGATCCTGATCTGTGACTGGGCAAATGGGGTTTATGGCATGTGTGGCCCATCTAGATCATGGTCTGTGACTGGACAAATTTGGTTTATGGTATGTATAGCCCGTCTGGATCCTGGTCTGTGACTGGATAAATGGGATGTATGGCATGTATAGCCCGTCTAGATCCTGTTATGTGACTGGACAAATGGGGTTTATATGATGTGTGGCCCGTCTAGATTCTGGTCTGTGACTGGACAAATAGGGTTTATGGCATGTATGGCCCGATTAGATCCTGGTCTATGACTGGACAAGTAGGGTTTATATGATGTGTGGCCCGTCTAGATACTGATCTGTGACTGGACAAATGGGGTTTATAGCATGTATGGCCCGATTAGATCCTGGTCTATGACTGGACAAGTGGGGTTTTATGATGAAGTGGTCCGTCTAGATACTGGTCTGTGACTGGACAAAAGGGGTTTATAGCATGTAATGGCCCGATTAGATCCTGGGTCTAATGACTGGACAAGTGGGGGGGTTATATGATGTGTGGCCCGTCTAGATACTGGTCTGAGACTGGACAAATGGGGTTTGGATGGTATGGTATGAGTGGCCCAAAACCTAGATCTGATCTGTGACTGGACAAATGGGGTTATGGCATGTGCCTGGCCCGTCAAGATCCTAATCAGTGACTGGACAAATGGGTTTAATATGGTATGTGTGGCCCTCGTCAAGATCCTGACTGTGAATGGACATAATGGGGTTTAATGGATTGTGGCCCGTCTAGATCCTAAACTGTGACTGAATACAAAGGGGTTTTATGGAAGTGTAGCTCGTCAAATCCCGGTCTGTGACTGTAGACAAATGGGGTCCTATAGAATGTGAGCTCGTCTAGATCCTGGTTCTGTACCTGGCGCATGGGTCTAAAGTATGTGTGGGCCCAATCCAGCTCCTGGTCTGTGAACCTGACAATGGTTTATGCATGTGTGGCTCGTCAATATTCCTGGTCCTTGTGAACTAACAACATGGGTTTATGGCATGTGTGACCCGTCTAGATCCTGGTCTGTGACTGGACAAATGGTTTATGTATTGTGGCTCGTCTAGAGGTCCTGGTCTGTAACTGGGCAAATGGAGTTTATGTATGTGTGGCTCGTCTAGATCCTGGACTTGACTGGAAAAAATGGGGTTTATGGTATAGTGTAGCCCATCTGGATCTGGACCTTGACTGGACACATGAGTTTATGGCATGTGTTGCTCTTCTAGATGCTTGGTCTGTGACTGACTCGACAAATGGGTTTTATTGGCATGTGTGGCCCATCTAAGATTCTGGTATGTTACAGACAAATGGGGTTTATGACATGTGTAGCCCCGTCCAGATCCTGATCTGTGACTGCAAAAGGGTTTTAATGGCATGTGTGGCCCCATCTAGAATTCTGGTATGTGACAGGGCAAATGGGGTTTTATGACATGTGTAGCCCGTCCCAGATCCTGATCTGTGACTGGACATATGGGTTTATATGATGGTGGGCCCTCTAGATTCAGGTCTGGACTGGACCAAAGGGTTTATGGCATGTATGGCCCGATTAGATCCTGTCTATGACGGACAAGTAGGGTTTATATGATTGTGTGCCCGTCTAGATAGCTGATCTGTGATGACACAAGGGGTTTGATAGGCATGTATGCCCGATTAATCCTTCTATGACTGGACAAGTGGGGTTTATATGAGATGTTTGGCCCGTTAGATAAACTGGTCCTGGGGTTTGACTGGACAAATGGGGTTTATGGTATGTGGTGGCCCGTCTAGATCCTGATCTGTGACTTGCACAAATGGGTTTAATGGCATGTTGTGGCCCGCTTAGATCCTAATCTTGACTGGACAACATGGGGTTTATGGTATGAGCACGTCTAGATCCCGGTCGTGACTGGACAAATGGGTCATGAATGTGAAGCTCGTCTAGAATCCTGGTCTGTAACTGGCGAATGGGGTCTATGGTATGTGTGCCCATCCAGATCCGGTCTGTGACTGGACCAATGGGGTAATGGCATGTGAAGGCTCGTCAAGATCCTGGTCTGTGACTAGACACATGGGGTTTATGGCATGTGTGGGCCCGTCTAGGATCCTGGTCGTGACTGGACAAATGGGGTTTATGGTATGTGGCTCGTCTGATCCTGGTCTGTGAACTGACAAATGGGGTTTATGGCATGTGTGCTCGTCTAGATCCTGGTCTGTGAACATGGAAAAATGGGTATGGTATGTGTGCCCATCTAGAATCCTGGTCTGTGACTGGACACATGGGGTTTATGCATGGTGTTGCTCTTCTAGATCTGGTACTGTGACTGACAAATGGGGTTTATGGCATGTGTGGCCCATCTAGATTCTAGGTATGTGACAGGACAAATGGGGTTTATGACATGAGTAGCGCCGTCCAGATCCTGATCTGACAAATGGCAAATGGTTTTATGGCATGTGTGCCCATCTAGATTCTGGTATGTGACAGGACAAATGGGGGTTTATGACATGGTAGTATGAGCCCGGTCCAGATCCTGTCTGTGACTGTCTGGAAATGTTTATGGCTGTGAGGCATCCTGTAGGTGATGGACAATGTTTATATATGAAGTGGCCCGTCTAATCTGATCTGTGACTGGACAAATAGGGGGTTTATGGCATGTATGGCCCATAGACCGTCTATGACTGGACAATGGGTTTTATATGAGTGTGGCCCTCTAGATATGACTGTGGACTACATGTGTTATGGATGGCAATGTATGTGTGGCCCGTCTAGATCTGGTCTGTAGACTGGAGGCAAAGTCGTGCTGGACAAATGGGGTTTATGAGTCTGGCCGTCTAGATACTGTCTGTGACTGGACAAATGGGTTTATGGTAAGTGTGGCCCAATCTGTCAATGTGACTGGAACAAATGTTTATGGCATGTGAGGCCCTCTAGATCCTAATCTGTGACTGGACACATGGGGTTTATGGTATGTGTAGCTCGTCTAATCCCGGTCTGTGGGGGGACTGGACAAAGTGTCTATAGAATGTAAGCTCGTCTAGATCCTGGTCTGTAACTGGCGAATGGTAATGTATGATGGCCCATCCAGCTCCTGGTCTGTGACTGGACAAATGGGGTTTATGGCAGTGTGGCTCGTCAGATCCGTCTGTGACTAGGGACACATGGGTTTATGGCATGTGTGACCCGTCTAGATCCTGGTCTGTGACTGGACAAATGGGGTTTATGGTATGTTGTGGCTCAATCATGACTACTCTGGTCGATCTGTATGTGGACACAAATGTGTAGTAGGATTGTGTAGGCGTCTGATCCTAGGATCCTGTCTGTGACTGGACCATCTGTCTGGATGGGCATGGGGTATGGAATGTAGTAGCTCTGACGGGTCTAGATCTGTGACTGGACAGGTACTGGGGCCCGATGGTCATGTTGCTCTTCTGATCTTTGGTCTGTGGCATAGCTCTGATCTGTGACTGGACAAATGGGGTTTAAGGCATGTGTGGCCATCTAGATTCTAATATGTGACAGGACCAAAATGGGTTTATGACATGTGTAGCCCGTCCAGATCCCTGATCTGACTGGACAAATGGGGTTTTATGGCAATGTGAAGGGCCATCTAGATCCTGGTCTGTGACATTGGGAAAAATGTTTATGGACATGTAATGGGTGCCCGTCCAGATCCTGGTCTGTGACCTGGGCCAAATGGGGTTTATGCATGTGTTGCCCTCTAGATTCCCTGGTCTGTGACTGGAATAAATTGGATGGGTTTTATGGGCAATGTATTAGCCCGTCTAGATCCTGGTCTGTGACTGGACAACTGGGGTTTAAATATGATGTGTGGCCCGTCTAGATCTGGTCTGTGACTGGGACAAATGGTGGGGGGGGTTTAAATGGGCATGTATGGCCCGATTAGATCCTGGTCTATGACTGGACAAGGGGTTTAGGTGGTATGATTGTGGCCCATCTGGAATACTGGTCTGTGACTGGACAAATGGGGTTTATAGCATGTATGCCCCGATTAGATCCTGTCCCTATGACTGGACAAGTGGGGTTTTAATATGAATGTGTGGCCCGTCTAGATACTGTCTGTGACTGGACAAATGGGGTTTATATGCAGTGTGGCCCGTCCCAGATCCTGATCTGATGACTGGACAAAGTGGGGTTTTATATATGTGTAGGCCCGTCTAGATACCTGGTCTGTGACTGACACATGGGGTTTATGGTATGTGTGGCCCATCTAGATCCGGATCTGTGACTGGACAAATTTGGAAATGGGGTATGCATGTAGCCCGTCTAGATCCTGGTCTGTGACTTGGGACCACAAATGGGGTTTATAATGTGTGCCTCCCCGTCTAGATCCTGGTCTTTGAATGACAAATGGGGTTTCCATAGGGGCAATTGTGAATGCTCGTCTTAGATCCTGGTCTGTGACTGGGACAAGATGGGGTTTTATGGATGTGTGACCCGTCCAGAAATCCTGAACTGTGACTTGGACAAATTGGGTTATTAAGGCATGTATGGCCCGTCAGACCTGTCTGTGACTGACAGGGGATGGGGTTTCTGAATGTGTGGCCCGTCTAGATCTGGTCTGTGACTGGACAAATGGGGTTTATGCATGGGTATGCCCGTCCTAGATCCGATCTGTGACTGGACAAATGGGGTTTATGGGATGTGTGGCCCAATCTAGATCTGGTATGTGACAGGACAAATGGGGTTTATGACATGTGTAATGCCCGTCCCAGAATCCTGATCTGTGACTGACAAATGGGGTTTGGATGGCATGTGTGGCCCACTAGATCTGGTCTGTGACTAGGACAAATGGGTAATATGAGGTATGTGGTAGTCCCGTCCTGATCCCGGCTGTGACTTGGTAAAACAAAATGGGGTATGGCATGTGAAGCCCGTCTAGATCCTGGTCATGTGACTGGACAAATGGGGGTTTTATGGTATGTGTGGCCCGTCAGATCCTGGTCTGTCCTGGACAAAATGGGTTTTATGGCAGTATGGCTATAAGATCCCAGGACTGTGACTAGACACCCGTCATTGTGTGGATCCCTGTTAAGGAATCCCGTCTGACTGGACAAAGGGGTTAGATGATGTGTGGCCCGTCTAAAAGATCCTGTCTGTGACTGGACAAATAGGGGTTTATGGTATGTGGCCCGACTAGATTCTGGTCTAAGTGAAATGGACAATGGGGTTTATGGATATGTGATAGCCCGTCTAAGATAAAACCTGATCTTTGACTGGACAAATGGGGTTTATACATGAAATGGCCCCGATTAGATCCCTGGCTATGACTGGACAATTGTGGTTTATATATGTGTGGCCCGGCTAGATACTGTCTGTGACTGGACAAAATGGGGTTAGGTATGTGTGGCCCGTTCTAGAACCTGATCTGTGACTGGACAAAAGGGGTAATGGTATTTATAGCCCGTCTGGATCCTGGTCTGTGACTGGATAAATGGATGTATGCATGAATAGGCCAAAGCTAGGGGAACCTTTTAATGTGACTGGACAAATGGGGTTTTATATGAATGAGTGGCCCGTCATATTCTGGTCCCCTGTGACTGGACAAATAGTTTTTATTGGCATGTAAGGCCCGATTAGGATCCTGGTCTATGACTGGACAAGTAGGGTTTATATGAATGTGTGGCCCGTCTAGATACTTGGAATCTGTGGACTGAACAAATGGGGTTTCTAGGCAATGAATGGCAAACCCGATTAGATCCTGGTCTATGACTGGACCCAAGTGGGGTTTATATGATGTGACTTGGCAAATGGGGTTTAATAGCATTCTGGTTGTGTACTGGACTAAAAGTTTATGGCATGTATGGGCCCGATAGATCCTGTCTATGACTGGACAAGGGGTTTTTTATTTATAAGTGTTTAGATACTGATCTGTGACTGGACAAATGGGGTTGTTTAATCATGTAGGCCCGATTAGATTCCTGGTCTAATGACGGACCAAGTGGGGTTTTATATGATGTGTGGGCCCGTCTTGATAAACGGTTGTGGGGATTTGGGACAAATGGGGTTTATGGTGTGTGGCCCGTCTAGATCCTGATATGTGACTGAACAAATGGGGTTTTGATGGCATGTGTTGGCCCGTCTAGATCCTAATCTGTGACTGGACACATGGGGTTTATGGTATGTGTAGCTCGTCTAGATCCCGGTCTGTGACTGGACAAATGGGGTCTATAGAATGTGAAGCTCGTCTAGATCCTGGTCTGTAACTGGGCGAATGGGGTTTATGGTATCTGTGGCCCATCCAGCTCCTGGTCTGTGACTGGACAAATGGGGTTTATGGCATGTGTGGCTCGTCAAGATCCTGGTCTGTGACTAGACACATGGGGTTTATGGCATGTGTGACCCGTCTAGATCCTGGTCTGTGACTGGACAAATGGGGTTGATGGTATGTGTGGCCCGTCTAGATCCTGATATGTGACTGGACAAATGGTGTTTATGGTATGTGTGGCTCATCTAGATTCTGGTAAGTGAAAGGACAAATGGGGTTTATGACATGTGTAGCCCGTCTAGATCCAGATCTGTGACTGGAAAAATGGAGTTTATGGCATGTGTGGCCCATCTAGATTCTGGTCGGTGACTGGACACATGGAGTTTATGGCATGTGTGGCCCGTCTTGATCCTGGTCTGTGACTGGACAAATGGGGTTTATGGCATGTGTGGCCCGTCTAGATCATGGTCTGTGATTTGCTTAATGTGGTTTATGGTATGTGTGGCTCGTCTAGATCCTGGTCTGTGACTGGACAAATGGGGTTTATGTATGTGTGGCTCGTCTAGCTCCTGGTCTGTGACTGGCCACATGGGGTTTACGGCATGTGTGGCCCGTCTAGATCCTGGTCTGTGACTGGAAAAATGGGGTTTATGGTATGTGTGGCTCGTCGAGCTCCTGGTCTGTGACTGGACAAATGGGGTTTATGACATGTGCAACCCGTCTAGATCCTGGTCTGTGACTGGAATAATGGGGTTTATAGTATGTGTAGCCAATCTAGATCCTGGTCTGTGACTGGACAAATGGGGTTTATGGCATGTGTAACCCGTCTAGATCCTGGTCTGTGACTAGAATAATGGGGTTTATAGTATGTGTAGCCAATCTAGATCCTGGTCTGTGACTGGACAAATGGGGTTTATGGCATGTGTCTCGTCTAGTTTATGGCATGTGTGGCCCGTCTAGATCCTGGTCTGTGACTGGAAAAATGGGGTCTATGGCATGTTTTTCCCGTCTAGATCCTGGTCTGTCACTGGACAAATGGGGTTTATGGCATGTGTGGCCCGTCTAGATCCTGGTCTGTGACTGGACACATTGGGTTTATGCATGTGTGGCCAGTCTAGATACCGATCTGTGACTGGACACATGGGGTTTATGGCATGTGTGGCCAGTTTAGATCCTGATCAGTGACTGGACAAATGGGCTTTATGACATGTGTAGCCCGTCTTTTTCCTGGTCTGTGACTGGACTCATGGGCTTTATGGCATGTGTGGCCAGTCTAGATACTGGTCTGTGACTGGAAAAATGGGGTTTATAGTATTTGTAGCCCGTCTAGATATAGGCCCGAAAAAGTTGCCGAAGTATTACGATCTACAATAAATGCAGAATTTCTTTGAACAAAATCAGGGAATATATCGTTGCGGAGGGCTAACATTTGCCTATCGTTTGCGATTGGCGGACTTTATATAAATCGGTTGACCGTTTCGTGAGAGTTTTTTGTCTCGAGGCCGTCCGACTACGGATAAATAAAAACATAGGCACCTTGTATGTATTGTGTTCTACTAGGGACTAATTTGTTTTTTTCAACTTATTTTTTCCCACTTATTGATACTTTTAGGCATATTTAATGTATGGTGGAGACGCCAGTTTTCGGGGTAGTCGGAGTTTTCGGGGTATGTACATATTTTGAAATTTATAGACATGTGTGCAACCGAAATGTGCTTTACGTCAGGTGATTAAGACTTGAAGTACATTAAGTCCTTAAAATTCCATCAGGTCCAGTGTTTGGTCTAACTATGGTACTTTTTGTCATTTAGCTCATTTTGTGAACGAACCTATCGAGCGTATCTGCGTCCGACATTAATCTGCTCTTTAATATTGTTAAAATCATAAACAATAGAAAAGTTATCACCATACCTATTCATATTTGCAATAGAATTATTATCAAAAGCAATAGACAATGACAAAGATATAACTGGGGTAAAAATAAGTAACATAGAACTTAAAAAGACAATATTTGCTGACGATGCTACATTTATATTAGATGGTACACAAAAATCATTCGAAACATTAGTATACCTTATAGATGAATTCAGTAAAATTTCGGGCCTCAAACTCAATACAAAAAAGTCTACAGTTCTTCGGGTGGGTTCCCTAAAAAATACAACACTAATTTTTTGCCCTACAAAGCATTTTATATGGACATCAACAAGCGCAAAGACATTAGGCATTACTTTTTCAAATGATAATAAAAATATGCACGAACTAAACCTTACTCCGAAGATAAAAGAGTTCGTCAAAAGTCTTGAGACATGAAAAAAAAGAAAACTAAGTTTATTAGGTAAAATTACTGCGATCAAAATATTTGCTCTTCCGAAACTTATATATCCATTAACAATCTTACCTGACCCACCAGATAGCATAATTAAAACAATTAAAATGAAATTGTTTGATTTCTCTGGGATGGAAAACCCGATAAAATAAAGCGGAAGACAATAATTAAAACATATGAACACGGGGGTTTAAAGATGGTCGATATAGACAGTTTTATAAAAGCGATAAAAGCTTCATGGGTAAAAAGAATATGTGATGATAAAAACCATGGCCAGTGGAAACGGCTATACACACAGAAACTGAACCATTTGGTGGGAAACTACTTTTCGAATGCAATATAAAACCACAGGATATAAAACACTTATGTAAAGAACATACTTTCCTATTCAATGTTTTGGCATCATGGGCTAACATCAATTTCTCAGAAAAAAAACGAAAGTACATGTATATCAAAAGAAATTATATGGAATTATTCTAACATAAAGTATCAAAACAAAACAATATACATCAAATCTTGGCACGAAAGGGGTATTAAATTTATAGAACAGTTATATGATTATAGAGTAAATAAATTTATCGGTTTTAATGATTTTGTGGAAATGTATAATATAAAGGCAGATGATTTTATCAAATACCAAGGTTTAGTAAATAATATTAATCTGCAATGGAAAGAAAAAATTAAAACAGAAAACATAAATACCGTACAAACTCTGAAACCTATTTTACAAAAAGTACAGACAAGCAATGGATCAAATAAACTTCTATACACTATACAAAAAACAAAACAAAACATAGAATCAATAAAATCAGAGCAGAAATGGATGAACGAATTTCCCGATTTTAATTTCGAATGGAAAAATATATACACAACTTGTATGCAATTTACAATAGATACCACACTACGGAATTTTCATTATAAATATTTAATGAGAATCATAGGCACAAATAAATTATTACTTAATTGTGGCATGGTACCAAGTAGTTTATGTGATTTTTGCAGCATGAATGTGGAAAATATAAAACATTTATTCTGGGAATGCCCAAACGTACAACATGAATGGTCACAACTAAGAACATTCTTAAATGAAAGAGGTGTGGTTTACGAAATGAACTTTAATACGATTTCATTTTGTGTAAACCAAACAAACCTTATCGCTAAACAATTTAATTTCATTATCATACTTGCAAAGTATTTCTTCATTAAATGTAAATATGAAAAACAAGAATTGTCATTTAACTTGTTCATGAAATATTTGAAAAGACGAATCAATATTGAAAAAGAAATAGCCACAATGAAAGACAAGCTAGATCTACATATAATAAAATGGGATAATTTCAACTTTTAACACCCACAAAAGAAATATTAATAACATAAAAAGACGATCAATATGTACCAAGCGTAGCAAAGTTAATTACATTCTTATTAACACTATATGTCAACTATATTATATTATTGACATAAACGTTATACATCACATGTATTACGAATTACGAGAACAGAAAGAAGACCTCTTTATCTTTTTTCTCTCTTTCCTATAACTCTCTTCTTAAAAAACTCTTCTTAAATAAGCTCACTTTCTTAATACATTATGTATGCTCTTTTCTAGTAACATGTCATCTGATTTCAACTATGTTTTGTTATACAATATGTACATGATACATGATGTATTTAAAAATTGAAAATAAACCATTTAGTAAAAAAAAAGAAAAGTTTCAAGTATTCTTTCACTGTGCCTGATTCATCTGCGAGATGGTCAACACCCAATGAATACTCGGGAACGAATTAGCAGATTTATTGTCACTTTCGGAACGTATCCCGAGAATTAAACACCAACCTTAAGTCAATACAAGATTCAAGATAGCCGACTCATGTACTGTTAGACGCACTAACACAACTTTTAATCCAACAACAGTCTTATTTTGAAGGCAAGAAACATTGAAAGAAATGTTTACCATTGGATTGAACTGACAAGTTAGCTCATATGTTATGTTTCATAAGAACCGCAAGTTGATGAACTTGTTTTGTCCCGTCAACACAGTGCGAATGTGCCGTGAAACACGGTGCCGTTAAACATTTTTGATATCCAGTCAATACAATTTTTGTATTTACAGCCATTTGTTGGTGTTGACGGGATAAATAGAATCGTAGGTTACTACCGTGAATGGGAAAACATATCTGGCGCGGCACGGAAACGGGATGTGCTCGGCATAGCCTCGCCCATCCCGTTTCCTGAGCCTTGCCAGATATTTGTTCCCATTCACGGCACTAACCTACTATTCTCTATAATACCCCGAAAACTAGACCCACCATCATATTTAGTCTGTATACATTGCCATAGTCCGTTACTTCAACCTGTGCATTGTACCTGATAAAATTGTTGATACAGTCTTCGTCGACATAAAGTTCCATCAATGGAAGAATGTATTGCAGTCCCCAATTTACTTTCTCCCACTAAATATCGTCTATGGTACTGTTTCATCTGTCTCTTCATGTTACGTTTTTTAAGACACACCTTTGAAAGAGCAATGTACATCGATCATTCCTACCAAGTTTCGTTGAAATCCGGCAGGCGGTTCATGAGAAGAAGATTTTTTAAGAATTTATGCAATTTTTAGACGGCGGCCATCTTGGATTAGCGATGACCTCCATTTTAACAAATCTGAAAAGGCTTCACCCATGGACCATAACTGTGAAGTTCGGCCACCATGGGTCAAGCGGTTCGTGGGAAGAAGAATTTTAAAATCTCTAATAAAAGAACAACTTTTTGACCTTTCGGCGGCCATCTTGGATGACATGACCAACCAATTTCGACAAATAATGTACCAGAGCGATCGCCTCTTTGATACCTTCGATTTGATTTAGACATGACCATATTGGGTCAAAAATCAAATTTGACTCCAATTTGACCCCACGGACCACGCCCATTTTTACCCCGGGATCACCATTTCAACAACTTTGAAAGAGCATTGTACATCGATCATTTCTACAAAGTTTCGTTGAAATCCGGCTGGCGGTTCATGAGAAGAAGATTTTTTAAGAATGTATGCAATTTTTAGACGGCGGCCATCTTGGATTAGCGATGACCTCCTTTTTTAACAAATCTGAAAAGGCTTCACCCATGGACCATAACTTTTAAGTTTGGCTACCATGGGCCAAGCGGTTCATGTGAAGAAGAATTTTGACAACTCTAATAAAAGAACGACCTTTTGAACTTTCGGCGGCCATCTTGGATGACATAACAATCCGATTTGGACAAAAAATGCACCAGCGTGATCGCATCGTTGATACTTTCGATTTGATATATCACATGACCATATTCGGTCAAAAATAAAATTTAAACCCAATTTGACCCCATGGGCCACGCCCATGTTTGACCCCGGGGTCATTGTTTTAACATCTTTGAAAGAGCAGTGTACATCAATCATTCCTACCAAGTTTTGTCGAAATCCGGTTGGCGGTACTTGAGAAGAAATTTTTTGAAAAATTTGTCACCATGACCATGGAGTTTGGTGACTATAGGCCCAATGGTTAACGAGGAGAAGACGTTTGAAAATGTTCACGGACGGACGACGAGGAGAATGTGACACTGAGTTAATATTGTGTTTTAAAAACATTGTGCTATTTTTAGATGCCGGTCATCTTGGATTAAGCGATGACTCTCATTTTACCAAATCTGAAAATGATTCACCCAAGGATCTTAACTTGCTATGAAATTTGGCCAGCATCGGCTTTGTGATTCCTGAGAAAAAGACGTTCACAATCTCGAATAAATGGACCTTTTGGAGGCCATCATGGATGACATAATCATCATATTCCGACAAATATTGCACCAGAGCAATCGCCTCATCGATACCTTTAATTTGATATATGACATGAGCATATTTGGTCAAAAATAAAATTTGACCCCACGGGCCACGCCCATTTTTGACCCCGGGGTCACCATTTTAACACATTTGAAAGAGCAGTCTACGTCGATCATTCCTACCAAGTTTTGTCGAAATCCGTTAGGCGGTTCATGAGAAGAAGATGTTTTAAGAATTTGTGCTATTTTTAGACGGCGGCCGTCTTGGATTAGCGACGACCTCCGTTTTGGCAAATCTGAAAAGGCCAAGCGGTTCGTGTGCAGAAGAATTTTGAAATCTCTAATCAAAGAACAACCTTTTGACCTTTCGGCGGCTATCTTGGATGACATGACCATCCAATTTCGACCCATAATGTACCAGCGCGATCGCCTCTTTGATACATTCGATTTGATATAGACATGACCATGTTCGGCCATCTTGGATTAGCGATGACCTCCATTTGAATAAATCTGAAAAGGCTTCACCCAAGGACCATAACTGTGAAGTTTGGCCACCATGGGTCAAGCGGTTCGTGGGAAGAAGAATTTTAATATCTCTATTGAACTTTTGACCTTTCGGCGGCCATCTTGGATGACATGAAGATCCAATTTCGACAAATAATGTACCAGAGCGATCGCCTCTTTGATACCTTCGATTTGATATAGACATGACCATATTGGGTCAAAAATAAAAGTTGACTCCAATTTGACCCCACGGGCCACGCTCATTTTTGACCCCGGGGTCACCATTTTAACAACTTTAGTTTAAACAATATTTATTCGACAGTATATGGTACAATACAAGGTATACAATGACAGGGATATGAAAACAAGCGTGAAGCTTATATGAATTCGTCTCCCACAAGGTGGATGTAAGACACGAATGTGGTACAAGATAGTTAAGTGCACATACAGGCGAATATACATGTTGAAATAGTCTAAGTGGAATAACTTTGTCTTACAATGATGTACTTACATAATGAGATTGACAGTGTTTAAACCTTAGATTTATGACATGAGAATGCGTGTGGCTGTGCTTCAGAGATGGTCACCAAGCAAATGAGACAGGGACACGGGAGTGGGGGATTACATGGGGAATCGCCCATGCCTTTCCCAACCCTCACGATTTCCCTCTCACGTTCCGTGGACGGGGAGACGACGCCGAGCGGCGTAAATGGATAGTGCCCGGAAGTTGTCGTCTATTATTTGGATGATATGTATGGTATCTTTTGGTTGTCTTTGTTGGAATGATATTATGATGCTAAAATATAGTTGTTGCTGTTATGTAGTTTTTGACACTTATAAACATTTTTTTATTTTGATCGAAAGTCAAGTCGGAATACATGAAATATCAGTGAGTACAATTGTCGTTGGTGTTGATATTGTCTGCATGATGTGAGAAAGTGACTGACAGTCTCTGGGGCGCCACATGTACAGAGAGGTGAGTCTATTATTGACTTTCTGTAGAGATCATAATTTAGGGAACTACAAGACATTCGTAATCGAGCGTGTAGGATTTGGTCTTTTCGGGTACCCACGTTAAACAGAGGGGATGATTTAGATGTATCTTTGTTAAGTCTGTATTTGAAGCTGGATATTGTTGGGGCGTATCTGGTAGATTCTGGTAGACTGTTCCAGTCTCTGATAGTGGATGGGAGGAAGGAATTGGTATATTGCTGGGTGCGACCATATAGTGACGGTATATTGTTTACATTTCTAAGGGCGTAACGCTGTTGTGTTTGGGTAGGTATAAGTGTTGTTAAATATGTTGGTGTTAGGCCATTCTTCATTTTGTAGAGTTGTACGAGCTTGTGTTTTTTTTTGGCGTAATGAGAGAGTTTCCCATTTAAGGTCAATGCTGCAAAGTTTTGTTGCACCTGTTACAATGCGTGCTGCCTCGGTTTGTATAGCATCGAGGCCATTTTTTAGATAGTTTGTACAGTTTTCCCAAACAATATTTTCATATTCGAGTAGTGGGCGGATGGATGTGTGATATAAAGGCGTTCTAGTTAATGTGAATTTGAGCGATCTTAGAATTCCTATCCTCTGCCAAGCTTTCTCTAAAGAACTTGAAATGTGTGCTGTCCATTTACCATCGTCAGAGAACGTTAAACCTAAGTGTGTGTGCTCGGTTACAGTGTTTATTACAGTATTGTTCATATAAAGGTCAGGATGATGGGGCTTATTTTGTTTTTTCGAAAATATCATGGACTCGGTTTTTGATGGATTAAATGTTACTAACCAGTTTTGTGACCATTGCTGCACTGTGTTAAGATCGGCATTTAGTTGTGTTGCGGATTCTGATGGGTCGTCTACAATGATGTATAAGCTTGTATCGTCTGCAAATAGTCGAATATTAGAGTTGATAGTTTGAACTATATCGTTAATGTTGATAAGAAAGAGTAAAGGGCCCAAAATGGATCCTTGGGGAACTCCGGTGGTTACATTAGACCATTCGGAAGATGCGTTTAAGTGTACTACTGGCTGTTTTCTATCTGCTAGGTACGATTTAAACCAGGAAAGAAGGTTCCCGGTCATTGCGATTGAGGAGAGTTTCATTATAAGGCCGCGGTGCCAGACTCTATCAAATGCTTTTGAGATATCGCAGAAAACGGCTCGGACTTCTTTACCGTCATCCAATGCTTTGATTATATCGTTGTATATATATGTTAGCTGGTTGATCGTCGAGTCTCCTTTAATGAATCCTGATTGAAGAGGCGTGAGCATGTTATTGACAGTTATATAATTGTATAAATGCTTGTGAATGCATCGCTCCATAAGTTTACCAAGACAGCTTAGTAGGGATATGGGTCGGTAGTTCTGCGGATTCGATGGGTCAGCCTTTTTATACGACCGTTTTTAAAAAACGGTACGTATTATGTTTTACCGCACGGCGGGCGGGCGGGCGGCTGAAGAAAAAGCGCATAGTTCGTGTACATAAATACTTCGAAACCGTTAAGTCGATCGATTTGAAACTATGCACACGTCTTCTACACATATTGAAGATGTGCACCTTGGTGTTTTTATGGCGAACACATATTTTTTAACAAAAATATCACCTTTTTAACTTAGCCATTTTTTCTACATTTGTCTATACAATTCTATATACGGTACAGAGTTTGTGTACACAACTACTCCGAAACCGTTCAAGTCGATCGTTCTGAAACTATACACACGTCTTCTACACATATTGAAGATGTGCACCTCGGTGTTTTTATGTCTAAAAAATATTTTTTAACAAAAATATCACCTTTTTAACTTAGCCATTTTTTCTACATTTTTTGATACAATTCTATATACATACAGAGTTTGTGTACACAACTCCTCCGAAACCGTTCAGTCAATCGTTCGGAAACTATACACACGTCTTCTACATATATTGAAGATGTGCACCCTGGTGTTTGTATGTCGAAAAATTATTTTTTAACAAAAATATCGTCTTTTTAACTTAGCCATATTTTCTACATTTGTCTATGCAATTCTATATACGGTACAGAGTTTGTGTACATAACTCCTCCGAAACCGTTCAGTCGATCGTTCTGAAACTATACACACGTCTTCTACACATATTGGAGATGTGCACCTTTTTGCTTTTATGCGGAAAAAATATTTTTGTATAAACAATATCGCCTTTTTAACTTAGCCATTTTTTCTTCATTTTTCTATACATTTCTATATACGGTACAGAGTTTGTGTAAACAACTCCTCCGAAACTGTTCAGTCGATCGTTCTGAAACTATACACACGTCTTCTACACATATTGAGGATGTGCACCTTGGTCATTTTATGCCGAAAAAATATTTTTTAACAAAAATATCACCTTTTTAACTTAGCCATTTTTTCTACATTATTGTATCCAATTCCCTATCATTTCTACTTTACACTCTACTTTTTTATCTCTGCCTAAATTATTATACATGTTTAGCACAACGAGATGAAGAAATAATGCTATAGACTTTCAAATTATCATTAATGTTTCTTGCCTTGGTGACAGCTTCACATTTCTGCATCTTCGCTGTCTGCCCATATTCGACGGGCGTAATTTGTGACTTGCGGCACTCTTGTTAACCATCGGAACTACGTTTGCGAGTTTCCATGTAGAAGGGAAATATGAAGATGCAATGAGCTTGTTGAAGTATGTGGCTAGAGGCTGCGATAAGACTTCGGAGCGTTCACGAAGAAGGCGCGGGCTAATTAGGTCGGGACCACATGCTTTAGAAGGGTCGATGTTGGATATGGCACCACGTACATCTTGGGGAGTGAGAAAAATAATCGAAATGGAGTATGGTGGTGTTTGGTCAAGTGTAGGTAATTCTGTGTTGCTGTCATCTAGTAATGATTGCTTACAAAAATAAGAATTAAGCATTTCGGTTTTTTGAGTATCAGTCGTAGCTTCAGATCCATTTTCAAAAAACGAGGGGATTTGTGAAGATGAGCTGCGCTTGTTTGTTAGATGCTTAACATTCCTACAAAGTTCCGTTGAAATCCGGCTGGCGGTTCATGAGAAGAAGACTTTTTAAGAATTTATGCAATTTTTAGACGGCGGCCATCTTGGATTAGCGATGACCTCATTTTTAGCATATCTGAAAAGGCTTCACCCATGGACCATAACTTTTAAGTTTAGCTACCATGGGCCAAGCGGTTCATGTGAAGAAGAATTTTGAAATCTCTAATAAAAGAACGACCTTTTGAACTTTCGGCGGCCATCTTGGATGACATAACCATCCGATTTGGACAAAAAATGCACCAGAGTGGTCGCCTCGTTGATACTTTCGATTTGATATATGAAATGACCATATTCCGTCAAAAATATAATTTAAACCCAATTTGACCCCGGGGTCATCGTTTTAACAACTTTGAAAGAGCATTGTACATCAATCATTCCTACCAAGTTTTGTCGAAATACGGTTGACGGTTCTTGAGAAGAAGATTTTTGAAGAATTTGTGCTATTTTTAGACGGCGGCCATCTTGGATTACGTAATGACGTCATTTTAACAATTTTGTAATCCCCCTACCTCAGGACCATGACCATGAAGTTTGGTGACTATAGGCCCAATGGTTACCGAGGAGAAGACGTTTGAAAATGTTCACGGACAGACGACGGACATATTGCGGTAATAATAACCCACATGAGCTTCGCTCAGGTGAGCTCAAACAATAGTATGGCATATAAGTATGTCAATATTGTATAAATACAAAACATTTTCAAACAATAGAAAAAATGGGATTGTGTGAAAAAAAATTGTATTGATAGTAGAATTGACATACTTGTGCCATTTTAATATGGTTTGGGTCATCTTTTGTTGGTTATAGGGGGAGGGGTGGAGAGTGATTATATTATATTGATTATTAGTATGCCCCCGCCACAGAGTGGTGAGGAGGTCATTTAGTGTTACCGGCGTCCGTACATCCGTCCTCAACGCTCGGGTAAATGTCTTATAATTTCTGTTCCTTACACGGATCTGCTTGATGTTTCACACACGCATTGATATAATGGTCATCTACTGTGCCCTGCGACAAACCCAGATCGTCCCGCCACTGTTAAGCCCAGGGTTAAGGTGAAATACTTGGTGCATTTGAAACATTAACGCTCGGGTAAATCATGTCTTATAATTTCCTTGAGCGGATCTACTTGCTATATCACACTCGCATTGCTCTAATGGTCCTCTACCACCCTGTGACACATTCTTTTAAGAACTTTTATTATCATGAATGCAAATAAATCGTTATCAATATATATGCAATATGTATAGTGTTAATGGAATATTAGTACACTGTAAATGTGCTCTGAAATTCAAACCACACAATATTTGTAATAACATATTTGGTCACACGTGGCGGTAAATGCAAAATCATGGGATAACTAGATAAAAGTTTAAAGTGGTACATGTACTGTGTGGAATGACTTTCGTCGGATATTTCGGCTCTGATTTAGGCCACAGGTGACAGACTCCGACCTATGACAAAAACAAATGCATATTAAAAAAATTCCATTACCCCACCCACTTGGTCTCGTACAGTACCATCTTCTATTAGAGAAAGGTGATAAACAATGTGGCTATTATAGAAAGAGCCCTCTCTTTTCCGACTCGCACAAACACAATAAACATCGATTAAATGTATGACTTCTGTCTCTGGCAATCGAAAAATCGACGGGCCACACATGCCATAAACCCCATGTGTCCAGTTACAGATCAGGATCTAGACGGACCACACATGCCATAAACCCCATTTGTCCAGTCACATACCAGGATCTGATCGGGCCACACATACCATAAACCCCATTCTCCAGTCACAGACCAGGATCTAGACGCACCACACATGCCATAAACCCCATTTGTCCAGTCACAGACCAGGATCTAGACGGGCCCCACATGCCATAAACCCCATTTGTCCAGTCATAGACCAGGATCTAGATGGGTCACACATACCTTAAACCCCATTTGTCCAGTTACAGACCAGGATCTAGACGGGTCACACATACCATAAACCCCGTTTGTCCAGTCACAGACCAGGATCTAGACGGGCCACACATGCCATAAACCCCATGTGTCCAGTCACAGACCAGGATCTAGATGGGCCACGCATGCCATAAACCCCATATGTCCAGTCAAATATCAGGATCTAGATGAGCCACATATGCCATAAACCCCATTTGTCCAGTCACAGACCAGGATCTAGATGGGTCACACATACCATAAACCCCATTTATCCAGTCACAGACCAGGATCTAGACGGGCCACACATGCCATAAACCATATGTGTCCAGTCACAGACCAGGATCTAGATGGGCCACGCATGCCATAGACCCCATATGTCCAGTCAAATATCAGGATCTAGACGAGCCACACATGTCATAAACCCATAAACGGGGAAACTCGGGAACGAGTTTATATGCGGTGGGAATCTGGCATAGATTTATGCTAAAATCTGGCAGAAAATCACACTAACGCCATCCCAAGTCATGGTGGGGAATCACAAAGCTGGGGTGGGAATTGTTCTGGGTGGGGGAGTCACACAGCGGGAAACACGAAGCTGGGGTGGGAAATAAGGCTGGGTGGGGGAGTCACACAGCGGGTATCACGAAATTGGGGGTGGAATAAGTGCTGGGTGGGGGAGACACACAGCGGGGATCACGAAGCTGGGGGTGGGAATAAGTGCTGGGTGGGGGAGTCACGCAGCGGGGATCACGAAGCCGGGGTGGGAAATAATGCTGGGTGGGGGAGTCACTCAGCGGTGATCACGAAGCTGGGGGTGGGTATAAGTGCTGGGTGGGGGAGTGACACAGCGGGGATCACGAAGCCGGGGTTGGGAAATAATGCAGGGAATAATGCTGGGTGGGGGTCACACAACGGGGATCACGAAGCAGGATGTGGGAAATAATGCTGCGTGGGGGAGTCACACAGCGGGAATCACGAAGCGGGGGTGGAGATAATGCTGGGTGGCGGAGTCACAAAGCGGGATCACGAAGCAGGAGTCGGAAATAATGCTGGGTGGGGGAGTCACATAGCGGGGATCACGAAGCTGGGGGTGGGAAATAATGCTGGGTGGGGGGGGTCACACAGCGGGGGATCACGAAACTGGGGGTCGGAATAATGATGGGCTGGGGAGTCACACTGCAGGGATCACGAAGCCGGGGGTGGGAATAATGCGGGATGGGGAAGTCGCACAGCGGGGATCACGAAGCTGGGGTGGGAATAAGGCTGGATGGAGGGATTGGGGTGGTGGGATGGGGCGTTGGGCTCATCGTGTAATCTGGAGAATATGCGTCCTATGTAAGATGCATGGGTGGTGTAACAGGAAACGCGCACGTTTTGCACTACGCTAGTATTTAGCTGTTAACACCCTGGAGTGACAGAGACATAGTTGAACAATGAATTTCAAGTAATGGAAGTGGTAAATAAGTGTTAAGATGCCTAACTGACGGGAATAGGAGCGTGTGGAGTTCGTACCAGTTCGTGTCTGCTCGGAGTGCTCAGTTTTTGCTGAGAATATATAAAATGGTATTTCAGATCATCTGGATTTCACAATTGTCTGGGACAGCATGTGGCCCCATAACCCCACAGCTGCATCGGGCCATTCAAAGACATATCAAAGGGAAATTGACGAATTATTAGCTTGACTGGCTACGTAACAACTACCATTATTCACTTCCCATATAAAGAAAGCAGCGGTTTTTCATAGCGAAGAAGTATGCTTAACCTTTTGGATAATACAACGAAAACCACGCCATCGCATCTTGAGCTATATAAAGTATTATGCTAATGTCCACATTAGTGCGCTATAGAAGACACTGAATTGCATTTGTATACGTTATATTCCCACAATTTATACATGAAAAGTATTTATCGACACATTTATTATTTTAACAAAGTCGTAATATTGTCGACAGTAATATGAACATGGAATACCAATAACTTGGAAACACAGCACATGGACACTGCGAGTGTGCTGTTCGGTGTAGCAAGAGACATAATCAATTACTTGAAAATTGGGAAATTATATAACATATACATATCGTATATATGTAGAGTCAATGGTGTGATCATGGTCATCGAATCTCAGTTTATATACGACATATGATGTTGTTATTGCCCAAAATAAAATAAACGTTCGGATGACGTATCATTTAAGTAGTCATATGCCGGTAGCCATGTGCTAGGCCATGTAAGTACATGCATGAATAAGTTAATAACCAGTATTTGTGAGCCATATTCACATTACTCTCTATTCTACGAATTGAATGCAAGGTGTCATCCAGACCATTACATCTCAGTTCATAAACGGCATATGCTGTGTTTTATTTACAATACGATCGCGTTTGGATGACCTATAATATCAAGAAGTCATATACAGGTAGGCATGTACTATGTACATAGGAAGGATTTAAAGAGTCAGTGTTTGTGAGTCACATAAGTATGGATATTAAACTATAATGCGATCGATATCAATATATTGTGAATTCACGATGGAACATATCTTGAGGTTATTCATGAGAATGTTTGGTACATAGAAATAATAAAAGTTATGAAAATGTATTATGCGGTCATAATACAATATATATTGAATGCATATGTATGTATATATATCACAATTATGAAGGCCATTGTTTCTGAGGAATACCATACACTGTAATCATATATGTTGTAGTCATATAATGTCCTTATATGGTAAGTGTAAGTGTCATAACTGTATATTATGAATACCACAACCATATGTGTAATATAATATATAATACTTTAAATGCATTAACATGATTAAAATGAACATGGTTGATTATTCTATGCTAATCTAAAATTATATCAGAAAGTTCCCACGTCCGTGTCTATGCACCAACATACGACACATACTTAAGATCGTAAGAGACAAAACAGAGACACTTTTTTTTCACATGCACGTATTTGGGTAGTTGCAATTGCGATTCATGGATAAATAATGTGCACAAATCAACCAAACAACCACTTTTCAGTACAACACCGCAATTCCCGTCACTGGATTTTCAACTAACCGGGTTTGAGCTAACCTGGAAGCGAAACGTGTAAAGCTAAACATTGACGCATAGCTGATATGAGGCATCTAAATCATGAGCATTCGTTACAGCATATTATATTTCATATATGTGACACTCATAGACGCTGTCAATATTGATTTCAGTGCAGGAGACGGGACTTTTGTTGATGAGAATATATGTTAATTGAGAATATATTTCCATTTATCAGCTATGATTATACAAGCAGTCATGCGGAAAGTTTTGCTTAAATAGAATATGCTGATCTGCCTTATGCAGACGTATGGTTGTATAGTTAATGGTTATATGGGACAATTATTAAATATTTCAGTGTAAATTAATTGTATGCATATGGGTATATCTTGATTATAATTAAGTATAAAGTGATTGAAATGTCATGGTACTTAGCCGGACACCAACATATAACATACCCCCATATTTCGATATCTGATAGTAATGAGAACATGACCGAACAATAGCATATGTACCAATCGCAATACGTAGTGTGTATACATATAGGCGACCATTTTGAATAAACACAATTGCAAATGACTTCAAAATCAAGTGTGTCCAACTTACTGATTTAACCGCAGTAGTATACATAAGTAAAGCAAAAGTAAACATTATATTCAATACCTTTCTCGAGTTTTTGGAAAATATGGCGGCCATTTTGAATTAAACACGCTCTTTAAGAAGAGCATAAATATTGATATATATGTTTAATATCGTATCTCAGATGAAAATCAAACTAACATGTTCATATCTAGCTTAGTATCAAGATATGGTCCATCACAGTGTATATAATGCTGCCTGATATTGATGAATATTTGGCGCCCATCTTGGATTCATATGGATTTGATAGCCTATCTATGTTTAAAAGTAATGCATGATATCCAAAGCGTTTTCTGCGTCCATCCGATCAAGATCCAAGTTCCTATTTGTTTTCATTCATCAAATAAGTACACATTTCAGGCTAAATATTTATGCTTGGCGGCCATCTTGAATATGTTGATACTCTCAACGATAGAGACGTCTGAGCAAACCGAATTGCTTTGTATATGCCCCATTAAACAATAATCACCAATAAAACATACTGTATCAGATTGTTCTGTAATGTTATGCAAGTACATATTGTATTATCAAAATAAAGTGAGTTTTGCACTCATTTGACCCATGTGCACTTAATGACCCCAAACATTACCTTGTCCCAATTGATTTGATTGACCGACACCGGATTCGTTTTCAGGATGATAATAATGCATTAATTTAAAGTAGTCGTTGCTTTTGCTCTCTCGGGTTGAACATAATTCATTGTATGGGTGCTTGCCACCCTACTAGTAGCCCTGTGTACATAGGAAATATAACTCAATCACGCGGAGTTGTGGCCACTCATTTGAACCGTCACATGGAGTATGTATTTATAATAATTATTTAGATGAGACAAAAGTTATACCGTTAACCCACGTACATTTTGTAGCACGGGTGTACATGTGAATGATAGTGGAATCGTGCTGACCTGGGACCACTCATTTGAACCGTCACCTGGATCATGTAGGTTTTTATATTAATTAATGATCAGCGACAATCATTAAACCAACAACTCAAGCAACGTGTTTAGCACGGTGGACATGTGAAAGATAATTCGATCGTGGTGTTTTTTCGCCGTCCCCAGATAGTCCACCTTGTCATCGGCATGCTGGTATCTTTTCAAAACGCCTTCTCTTCCCACGGAAACTGTCTTGGAAAGTTAGTTCGATAGCTCATCTTGTTGTTTGTGCAAGTGAATGTAAATGCTTTGATTTAACGACGGCACTGGCTCGATGACCTTGCATGTCGCGACCCCAAGTCACGCCGAATCCGCCATTCGCAGCGGGTCGACTAACGAATAGTATTTAAACATTCGAGATACAGCTGAGTAGCTAATACAATAAGACCACAGGAACCAATCAAAATGGTGAACCTGGTTAACTGATCGAAGGGGGCGGGACTAGTTAATCATGTGACCAGCAGCAGCTATGGCTATTTGGGCGGCGATAAAGCAACATGTGGTTTGATGTTGAGCATGCGTGCCAGCCTGTGTAAACAGTTTTACTGCCCAGTATATGTATGTATTAGAATCCAAGGCGAGATTCGATTTTCCGTACTATGTCTATACATGTGGTCTGCCTTACAAGATCTATCAATATGCATGTATAACTTTTCCCAAATGTCGATTAAAGAGTGTAAATATTATTATTATTATTTTTCTTTTCAGGTTTGAAAATATTTATTTTCTCCGTAATAGGTTTGTGGTGGGTCGGGGCCATCCCCCACAAACCGTACATAATATACATGTAATAGTCAGATACAAATACAAAATATACAATTACATATATTCACCCTCATTTGCTCTTGTAGTACTGGGTAGGAATCACTGTTCTATTATTTGTTAAGACTTCATTGTTGAGTGGTACATTAGAATCGTCATTAATGAGAGACCTGAATTTTCAATAAAAAACTTGCACCTGTTATTAAAAAAAGACAGTAATACTTATAATAAACCCGCAGATGACAATGTCACTCTCCAGCGCTGCAAGAGCCAAAGTTTGATTTAGCATATGTAATACAATGTACATGTAATTGATTATTATATATCTTATCATTCATATTACCCATGATCCAACTGCACCAGCCCCACTCTGTAAAACGTGAAGTTCAATCCTACTGTGCATCTACATGTTTAAATCGTGTGTATTCAACACTACAGCCATTGATATAGGTGTTTTTAAACAGTGTAGATCCAGACTAGCCGGCTCATGATGAACTGTATCATCAGGATCTGCACTCTTTGCAAGTAATCTTCATATTTGTTAAAAAAACAAAAAAAAATTATAAATCGATTATTTGAAAAGTATTTTGTGTTGAATGGAATTGACCGAAAATTAACATATTATAATCCATTTCAGTTATTTAGAGCTGAAAGGGTTAAATGTTAAAGTTGTTGGTAACATTATGTATTGACAATCCAATATACAATATGTTCCGATCCCCACACTATGTTATAAAACATTACCATGATTACTCTGTGTAGATTATATTCTTCTACTAGATTCATATTTATAATGTCTTTATTTCCCAAACCTATAATATGAGGTGGAATGGGGGTGGGGAGGGGGTGGGGAAGGGGTTAAAGAAAGAAAGAAAAAACAAACAAAAGCATAGATTTATTATAGCACCAGTAACTAGCTCAGTTGAAGATGAAATCTTATTTTGGTATTTTTGTTACATAAATTAAACTTGTGAAATGATAAAGTATTCCCAATTTTTTGTAAAGTTTTCAAGTTTGTTGTCCATTATTGCTGCCTTCCTGGATGTTTCATAAAATAGTTGAATTCGATGCTTCAGTACGCTGAGACTTGGAACTACTTTTGAACACCGGCAATAATAGAGATAGTATTTAGTTTCTAATAGTATTAATTGTTTGAAGATACTTATTGTTTTTTCGTAAATCCCAAAGATGAATGATTTTTCGTTAATTGTAATAGTTATATTTTTTTGTCGCTAACCATTCTTGAAGTTCCCTAAATATGTTTTTCTAACCTTACAATCCCAAAACAAATGTTTTATTGTTTCCGAAAACTTCTTACAGAATGCACATAATAAACTACTGACAATTTTAATCTTATTTAGGAAATAATTTGTGGCCAGAATATTGTGGTTTATTCGGTACTGGAGTGTAAATCTTATAATATGTGCCTCAATGCAGGGACCATACATACATATCCTTCTTTAGTATACAGTCAAACCTGTGCTAAAGACCACCTCCGAATAGCAATCACCTGGCTGTAAGGGCCACACTTTTGTTGTCCCAATGACACAATTACTATATAAATGACCCTGCGAATAAAGACCACCTGTGAACAAATACCAGATATTTTACTTCCCATGGCTGGCCTTTATTCACAGGTTTGACTGTAATTAGTATTGCTGGCTGGAGATCTTGCAAGTGTCGATGCGTTTGTGTCGTCCATCCATTCATATGGTCTATGTATCTTTTTATCAGAAGCGTTCGCTATAAGAAAATGTTTAGTCATGCATTATTAACCCTTTCATACAGAAACATATGGCATTGTCTCTTGATAATATTGGAGTACATGTATTACATTAATCGAAAAAGGTAATGTAAATTTGTAAAATATTTAAAATAGCGACAAACATTGCAGATCATGATGGGACGGCTCATTACGAGCCGGCTCGTCTGGATCTACAGTGTTTTCAAATGTTAGCCTATTGTATGTATGCATGGCTGAAAGAGTTAATATGTTCTTTCCACTCTCTGCTAAAACACTCATGGTGCAATCCATATGATTTTATGTTAATTTCTTATATAATTTATAGTATGGATAATATAATATATTCTTTACACTTTCAGGGCGGCCATTTTTAAATCTAAGATGTATATGTATATGCGGTTAAAAACTATACACAGTATAAATAAAATAAGCAAATTAAAGGTAATTTAGAAGGATTGTTTTTGCGAGGTGAAGCGTTATAGTTCCGGCACTGACCAATATAAATTCACGAAACGGCAATATGGAAAAAATATCACGTTGAATTGTCTTTCAATGAGAAACGAAAGTATATAATAAATAATGAATATAGCATTTCAGGGCGGCCATTTTTAATTCCGAATTGGCGGCCAAAGGAATTGTCGAAAAACTTGGAACCAACCCCAGTTTTGTTACACGGCAAAATGCAAGACTACCTAACAGTATAGCATACACTACATGCGTTTTAACACTCCGCCGCTCCGTATGCTCGGACGTACGTCGCTTGTTTTCTTAGAAGCCAAATATCACACATGAAACTGTTTTCGATCAGTGCGAGGGTAATTGTATCAATGTGGAAATATGACAGACGGACGGACGAACGGATGGACGGACACTGCCCATTCCCGGTGGGGCCCTATAACTATAAGGCTGGTATACCAAATGCATGAGCATACCTCATACAAAATGTGTATGTATATAACGAACCTGCTCATATGTCAACTTGAGTGCACAGGTGAAAGACTCGGACATAGGACCCAATAAATGGCTCATTTGAAATACGTTACCACACCCACCCATTTCCTTTCAATATACAGTATAGCCTATAGTGTATATTGTACGGAAATTGGTGGGTGGAGTAACGGTTTACAAATGAACCATTTATCAGATCCTAGATCCGAGTCTTCCACATGTGCTTGAGTGGGGTATTGATCTATTTGAGCTATAAGCACTGGTGCTGTACTTCACACAGGCATAAAATATTCACGTCGAAAAATGCACCAGTTTCTTGACGAGATGCCACTCTTCTCTACTTAGAGCGATCGCATAAACGCATCTTTCGTCTAGAAACCGACGAAAATTTAAGTAAATGGAATATGTCCAAATGTACGTACATACATAATGGCATAACAATCAAATACTTATGACGTGGGAGGGCGAATTTTTTTGTTTATTTTTATTTTTTGTTTTTTTCGTCTCTGATTTATTCAAGACGCCACATGCATTTTTAGCTCGCCTGCACGAAGTGCATAAGAGCTTATGGCATACCCCCGGCGTCGTCGGCGTCGGCGTCGGCGTCGGCGTCGGCGTCGTCCACAAACTTAACGTTGGGTAAATGTCTTATAACTTCTGTTTCCTTTCATGGAACACCTTGTTATTTCACACATGCATTCATCAGATGACCCTCTATCATACTGTAGCAAATCCATGACACACCACCCAAACCTTACGCCAAGGTCAAGGTCACAAACTTAGCTCATTCATAAACTCAACATGGGGTACATTTCTTATAACATCTGTTTCCTTTCATGCAACGCCTTGGAATTTCATACATGCATTCCTCAGATGACCCTCTATCATGATGTAGCAAATCCATGACCCACCATCCAACCCTTACCCCAAGGTCAAGGTCACAAACTTAGCACATTGATAAACTTAACGTTGGGGTAAATTTCTTATAACATCTGTTTCCTTTGATGGAACGCCTTGATATTTCAAACATGCATTCCTCAGATGACCCTCTATCATGGTGTAGCAAATACATGACCCACCACCTAGCCATTACCCCAAGGTCAAGGTCACAAACTTGGCACATTCATAAACTTAACGTTGGGTAAATGTCTTATAACTTCTGTTTCCTTTCATGGAACGCCTTGTTATTTCATACATGCATTCCTCAGACGACCCTCTATCATGCTGTAGCAAATCCATGACCAAACGCCCAGCCCTTACCCCAAGGTCAAGGTAAAAAACTAGGCACATTCATAAACTTAACGTTGGGTAAATGTCTTATAACTTCTGTTTCCTTTCATGGAACACCTTGTTATTTCATACATGCATTCCTCAGATGAACCTCTATCAGGCTGTCGCAAATCCACGACCCACCACCCAACCCTTACCCCAAGGTGAAGGTCACAAACTTAGCACATTCATAAACTTAACATGGGGTAAATTTCTTATAACATCTGTTTCCTTTCATGCAACGCTTTCATATTTCATACATGCATTCCTCAGATGACGCTCTATCATGCTGTAGCAAATCCATGACCCACCACACAGCCCTTACCCCAAGGTCAAGGTCACAAACTTGGCACATTCATAAACTTAACGTTGGGTAAATGTCTTATAACTTCTGTTTCCTTTCATGGAACGCCTTGTTATTTCATACATGCATTCCTCAGATGACCCTCTATCATGCTGTAGCAAATCCATGACCCACCTACAGCCCTTACCCCAAGGTCAAGGTCACAATCTTGGCACATTCATAAACTTAACGTTGGGTAAGTGTCTTATAACTTCTGTTTCCTTTTATGGAACACCTTTTTATTGATGACACTCTATCATGCTGTATCAAATCCATGAACCACCACCCACCCCTTACCCCAAGGTAAAGGTCACAAACTTGGCACATTCATAAACATAACGTTGGGGTAAATGTCTGATAACTTCTGTTTACTTTCATGGAACACCTTGTTATTTCATACATGCATTCCTCTGTTGACCCTGTATCGTGCTGTAGCAAATCGATGACCCACCACCCAGCCCTTACCCCAAGGTCAAGGTCACAATCTTAGCACATTCATAAACTTAACGTTGGGGTAACTATATTATTACTTCTGTTTCCTTTCATGGAACGTCATGATATTTCATAATGCATTCATCTGATGATACTCTATCGTGCTATAGCAACTCCATGACCCCGCGGCCATCCCTTACACCAAGGTCAAGGTCACAAACTTAGCACATTCATAAACTTAACGTTGGGGTAAATGTATTATAACACCTGTTATTTCAAATATGCATTCATCTGATGATACTCTATCATGCTATAGCAAATCCATGACACACCGGCCATCCCTTACCCCAAGGTCAATGTCACAATATTAGTACATTCATAAACTTGACGTTGGGGTAAATGTCTGTTTGCTTTCATGGAACGCCTTGCTAGTTCATACATTCCTCAGATGACCCTCTATCATGCTGTAGCAAATCCACAACCCACCACCCAAACCTTACCCAAAAGTCAAGGTCACAAACTTAGCATGTTAATAAACTTACCGTTGGGGTAAATGTTGTGTAACTTCTGTTTCTTTACACTTTGAACACCTTGATATTTCATACATGCATTCATCTGATGATACTCAAGCGTGCTGTAGCAAATCCATGACCAACCGCCACCCCTTTCCCCAAGGTCACGGTCACAAACTTAACCAATTCTTAAACTTAACGTTGGGGTAAATGTCTTATAACATCTGTTTCCTTTCATGGAACGCCTTGATATTTCATACACGCGTTCATCTGATGATACTCTATCGTGCTGTAGCAAATCCACAACCCACCACCCAACCCTTACCCCCAGGGCAAGGTCACAAACTTAGCATGTTCATAAACATTAAAATCCATTAACGTTGGTGTAAATGTCTGATAACAACTGTTCCTTTAATGTAACGCCTTGATATTTCATACAAACATTTCTAAGATAACCCTCTATCATGTTGTAGCAAATCCACAACCCACCACCGAACCCTTACCCCAAGGGCAAGGTCACAAACTTAGCATGTTCATAAACATTACATTTGGGTAAATGTTGTGTAACGTCTGTTTCTTTACACTTTTAACGCTTTGATATTTCATACATGCATTCATGTGATGATCCCTATTTTGCTGCAGCAAATCCATGACACACCCCACCCCTTTCCCCAAGATCAACATCATAAACTTAACGTTGGAGTAAATGTCTTTTTATAACTTCTGTTTCTTTACAGGAAACACCTTCATATTTCATACATGCATTCATCTGATGATACTCTATTGTGCTACAGCAAATCCTTGACACCCCACCCCTTTCGCCAAGGCCAAGGTCACAAACATAGCACATTTAGCATTCCTCATGTGAATAGCTATCATGCTGTAGAAAATCACCAACTTAGTGTGTTCATAAACTTAACGTTGGGTTAAATTTTGTTTTCCGTCTCTTTTCAGGGATCGCATTGATATTTCATACACCGCACACCCCTTATCCCAAGGTGAAGTTATATAATATTCATGTTTTTTATACAACTGTGACAAGTTTGAATGAAGGCTGCCAAAGGCGAGCTTCGTTGTCTTCTGACAACTCTTGTTCATATCAATTTAACATATGGTTCACATATATGTCACTATAACCTCTATATACGTGATAAATCACCAGTGTCGTCAGATATTATTGGATGTGACATATGTTTGCATTTTAGTGTTTTGATTGATCATATGGCGAATTTACAGTGTTTTTATTTCTCCACGACGATAACACGCGCAGGGATTTTTCTGAGGCTGCTATATCTGAGAACCAAAGTTCTGTTGTGCCTATTAACTCATTCAACCTGATATTCGTCTACTGCGATAACGCCAACATTCCGAACGTCTTAGAACGAACCATTTTTTATTTTATAAAATTACCAATTTTATCATTAATGGAATAATCTGAAACATTAAATGGTGTACCATAATACTACTGTAGAACATACACATAACAGTATATATATATACTTCTGTGACCGAATAAATTACTTTAAATATATATTTTTTTTTTAGATACACCGCATCATTAGCATTGGACACTAACGCGTGACTCGAAATTTTGAAATAATAATTAATAAGCTATAATATGTACATGTAGACAACGGGCGTTTTTTAATTTGTAAATCTGACAGAATTATATAGGTGCTTGTTTATTTAATGTTCCCATAATAACATACTTGACCTCATCCGCGGGAGACTAGGTTCACATAAAGACAATGACAGAATCTGGACAGAATAAGTCGATTACCCACCCGTACGGAAAATTTTAATCTTATGGACACATTGCACAGACTTGTGACCATCCATGACAAAATGGGCTTATAAAATATTATTACGTTATGGGTTCAAAATGTATTGATTGAGGCATAATGCATGTTTCCAACTAAATATAGAACAGAGTAGAACCTGATCAGACTAATCAGGGTTGCATGGCCACAGACTGTGTGAAAGTATTAGCATTTACATGTATGAACACCGTGTAAGTAAATGCAAGTACTAAAATAACAAAATAGTGGAGGGGCACCTTGAAGAGAAGTGGTTAAAAACGATTTCTGTTCAACCCAAGAGAGCAAAAGCAACGACTATGCTAGATTGATACATCATACATTCCTGAACATGAATCCGGTGTCGGTCAATCAAATTAGGTGGGAAAAAGTCACGTTTGAGGTCATTAAGTGCAAAGAGGTCAAATGAGTTCAAAACAAATTTTTATATCAGTAGATGGACATGTTCGTGCATATCATGCTTCAAATATCAGATAAGGTTGTTTAAATTATTGAATATTCATATGTCTATGAGACGCTTCGTTTTTATGGTGGTTCAAACCGGTGTGTATTTTGCGATTTTCAAGATGGCCGCCAGGTATCCATATTTTGTATTAAATATATTCTGACTTGATTATTATATGGCGTTTGGTACTTACATTATGCGTTTACATACATATACATACGTTTTGATAACTTATACAAACAATTCACCACTGCTAAATTCATATACATACAAGTTGGCCGCCAAATATTCACATAGACGTGCAGTAAATGTGTGTGAAAAAAAACACAATATATAGCTACACTTTCATGCACATTTATATTTCAGTTGTTTGCCTTTTTTGTTATTATTGAATGTGTTCTTTGCACAAATGAATGATTCGATCTAATATTCTTATTATTTGACCATGTTGGAATATTCAAGATGGCCGCTAAGTATCGCTTAAGCTCTTATGCGCTGTTGATCGACAAAGAAGTAAAGAAATGAAACATAATTGGAAATCATATTTGTTATATTTTAAAATTGCGAGGCTTGTGTTTCAAACTGTAACGAATTATCTGTCGCCGCAAACAAACGTAAATCAAATTGACCGCCAACATGGATACAATTCTGACACATCTATTTTAAGTAGGGTAGTCATCAACGACATAGCATATGCCACACCATAACATCAATGTTTTATTGTTTCCGATGACAACATAAAGAATAATATTTTATGACCGCCATTTTAGTTACCAAGATGGCTACTATATTGCGTATTTTTATAATATGAGCTATCAACAAATATTATTGGTGCAACGCATGGATAACAATAGATCCTAGCTGTAACATAGTAATGGTTAGTAAACGACTACATAGTCACGATCTTGGATTTCAAGTGGAACATAATACATGTTGAAAATGTCAAAGGAAACAGGAACATATTTACAATTACATCTAGGTATTCATTCATTTGAGTCAATCAACATAATGCCAGTGTCTAATACATGTATTCGGATAGAAATAAAATAGTGGCAGGTTGGGAGCATGTGAATGGTAATTTATTATATAAGTAACAATCTTGGGTTGGTAATTGCCGGGGAGCGCGATATCCCTGGCTTGGCCCTTATTCGCATGTTCAGCTTTCTTGTAAGCGAGTGTTGAATCCGGCTAACCCCGTTATAAGAGTAATACGATCAGTGGTAATCCTACTACGTTTATGTGGATGGTGGCTAAGTTAACATAGTGTGGTGAAGACCTGACAGTAGATCCGGTTTGTCTAATGTCAGGGCTGGATGGAAATTGTATGCAAATATTCAATTACCCGTCCCCATCCATGCAGATGAAATGAGCTGTCGATAGTCTGTTTAAAGCCATTAAACATTAAACCGGAACTCTATCATGTTATCTTTAACACGACCATGAACACCAATGTTGCATTTTATTATTGCAACAGGTCCGTAACCAGGGGTCGGTGCGGTCGGATGACCCCCTCACCAATCTCCCTCGTCGTGCCTTGATGTCCACTCTTCCATGCACTAAAATAAGAATTATTGTCAATACGTAGTTATTTTATAATATTGATGCAAGCAGGAGAGTCTCATTACATGTATGTGCTCAGTTTTTGCTGAGAATATATAAAATGGTATTTCAGACCGTCTGGATTTCACAATTGTCTGGGAGAGCATGGCCCCGTAACCCCACAGCTGCCTCGGGCTATTCAAGCCATCGAAAAGACTCCTTGTTTCATAAATGTCTGTTTACGGGTCTGTTGTATTCATCGAAACCGTGAGATACCGGTACATTCCATGCAGGTGCGGATATTGTGTCATTTTCCATTATTACGAAGCCTACTATCTATCTATGAAAAACGATAATCAATTTATTAACGCGGTACACGACAGGGTAGGCACAGAGATTAACATATCAAAGGGAAGTTGACGAACAACTACGTAACATTATTACCTTCCCACACAATGAAAGCAGCGTATTTTCATAGCGAAGAAGTATGCTTAGCTTTTTGGATAATACAACGAAAACTACGCCATCGCATCTTCAGCTATATAAATATTATGACAATGTCCATATTAGTGCGCTATAGAAGACACTGAATTGCACTTGTATACGTTATATTCCCACAATTTATACTGGAAAAGTATTTATCGACACATTTATTATTTTAACAAAGTCGTAATATTGACGACAGTAACATGAACATGGAATACCAATAACTTGGAAATACAGCAATGGACATTGCGAGAGTGCTTGTCAGTGTAACAAGAGACACAATCAATTACTTGAAAATTGTGGAATTATATAACATATACATATTATTTGATGAAAGGCCATAAAATATTGATTTTGTTGTGAAAAAAAACTGGAGCTGGAGAGTGACGAGTTTTGCCCAGAAAGGAAAAGCGTTGGTAAGTGACTCAGAAACTTGGCTAGATAGATAGCTTGGAAATGATGTAACTAAGAAAACAAACGTTAGGTTTTTGAAAATTGGTCCACAAATTCTAAAATGGCTTTAAAAATCTTATTGTTAGCACTCCACCCCACACACACACGCGCGCGCGCACCCACGCACGCACGCACACACACACACGCACGCTGTGGTGGGGGTGACTGTTAATATTTACGATAAAGTAGATAACTTTGTATATGAGCAGGGACCATCGCCTGGACTGACAAATCGAAGTTTTAAAATAATTAAAAATGTTAAGTTTATTTGTTACGGCCTGACGGACGAATGGATGACCGGGCAGTAAAACGAAAACTGTATATTCACCGGCATACTTCGTAATGCCGGGTGAAAAATTAGTTATCTGCTGTGCTGCATCTATGCAAGAACCTTGCATCATGAGCGATAATGTGCTCTGTGGGACGTAAGTGGCCTTGTGCGAAATGTAATGTGTTTACTCGCTGTAATTTATTGGACGGCCTCAGACCGCTCGACCTTGCGCTCCATTATTCAGTCATTTATTCTGCTCGATGACTGGCAGAATTTTCACACATTTTCAATTTATCGCAGAAATTAGATACAAAATGAGAGAAAACAATATTGGGATTTTGCATTTTCTGAATCGCCATTCTTTTCTAATTTGAAAGATATAAACGTTTTTTTTGGCTGTCGATAATAAGTGATTTTAACTAAGTTTCAAAATAGATGCATATCGGAAATCATTAAAATGTTTAAAGATGAATAGGACTACAAATAAATGGCAAACCATTATCAAACTAGAAATGTAACCTGTCGGCACACGAATGCCCCCGCTGGCAGCAAAACAAAACGAGGTACATTTGAAAACACAGAGGGCCAGAGTAGCGTTGATTTTTTACAGCATGAAACCATGGAGGCCATCAGAGAAATGGGTTTGTGAAATGTCAAGCAGATCTGTGCAAGGGAACTTACATTAAAATACACTTACCCGAGTTTCCAACGCACCAAGTATGTGACATTGATCATGGGCTTAGCGGGGGTCGGACGTTCGTGGATTTTTTTCAGGGCGGTAGAGGACCATTGCAACAATGCGTGTGTGATATCAAGCAGATCCAATCAAGGAATAAGAAATTACAAGACATTTACCCGAGCGTTAAGGTTTCAAAAGCACCAAGTATGTGACATTCACCCAGGGGGCGGGACGATCGTGTCGCAGTGCGGTAAAGCACCATTAGATCAATGATTGCGTGAAATATCAAGCAGATAGGTGTAAGGAAACATAAATTATAAGACATATACCCGAGCGTTATGGTTACGGGATGTACGTACGGATGGACGCCGGTAACACAGTATGCGCCCCACCCCCTCACCATTCGGTGGCGGGTGCATACAAATACATTTCATGAACTCGAATATGAAATTCTTTTGTTGCATAGTTTACCCCTTAACGTCACAAACAAGTAACGGTTCAGCGGTTTCGACGTCATTTTTAGCGAGCCTTTGAAGAGTGGAGTGCTTATGGCATACCCCCGGCATCGTAGTCAGCGTCCGTCTTCAAAAATTCGAAAACTTAACGTCGGGGGAAATTTGTTATGATGTATTTCCTATCATCAAACCTTTTGATATTTCACACATGCCTTTTTCTAATGATTTTCTATCATGATGTTACAAATCCACGACGATCAGACCCCTGATCGTACCCCAAGGTCAAGGCCTTTGTGTGAATAATTGACGAAGTGGCACTGGCGTCAGTTCGCTACAGATCGGATAGTTTGAGAAAAACAGTGCAACATATTCTTAACTAACCGCCATAGTTGTGAACAGAATATGCTCCACTATTGAGACACACGTGTTACATGTAAGGACTGACTATACAGACTATGACCTTTTGTTTCAAATGTAGTAAAATCATACATGTGACTGAATATCTATATACAGTATAGATGGCCTTGCTCTTCTTACAGTATATTTTCAGAGCACTGAGTTGCCAACTCCGCCATTTTAGTTTCTACATGCTATCGGATAGTTTCACCACTTGTAGCGTTTGACACGTACAACCAATAATATGGCAGCAAATATAATAAAAGTTGGTGAAATATGTCCCAGATATATAGAACGACAACGTCATATAAAGATTACTTCAATAGACTACACAAAACGCTAGATATCTAAACTTTTCTACCATCACTCACAAAATATACGATGGTCACCTTTTACATGTGTAAAACGTCAAACTGGTGCACTGTCTATAATTAGAAGTACATCTGACACAAGTAAAATCCGTATTTACTCGCATAGCAGGCAAGTAGTAGCAATGCACTCGGATAACTGCTTACAAGTCACTGGTAATCAATACAGTATGTATGGTAATACATGCATATATCTACAACACTGTGTATTGTTCTTACTGTTACACATTTTAACAAAGGGTCAACAAACCATTCCATATATCAGGCTTTGTATATACATTTTATGAAAACAATGCATAGCACGCTGTTGTCTGATGTATCCCCATCATGTTGCACCAAATTTTATTCATGTGTTTTTTCATATTATTGTGGTATGTATCAAACGCAGGAAGAGGTAAAACTGGCCGATGGCTTGTACACATTAAGATGGCCGACATGGCAACTCCATGCACTGTGTGGGATATAGTAAGAATAAAATGTTCACATGTATGTTGTATGCATGAATCATTGGATTATCAGGGGACCCACATGTCCTTAAAAACCCAGTGAACACTGCTGCAACAGCGACCCGCAAGCTGATCCGGGGCTGCACCGGTCGCAAATGTACGAATGGTCTTCAAAACAGTTCCGTTACGGAGGCTGTAAGTTTTGAATACATATATACATCGTTCATGTTTCGATACATGCATCTGTAATATATTAGACGTTCCCACTCAGTGGGCACAAAATGTTCTTTATAGGAATTAAATATATGTGTATAATTGTGTCATTATTCCATCAGTTCTAATCAGAGTACTGAAAGTACTAAAACTCGGTTAGCTCCACAACATTACTAATAAGTATTATTTATTTATATAATGAAGTTTAATGGCTTATCATCAGCTAAAGTCATTTTAAGTCGGTTAACAGGGTCAAATCCATATTTATTGTGTATGGATAGAAGGAAAATCATCAAATCAGAACAAAATATTTACAGAAAGTTAGTGTACATGGCTTCGCACACTGAACATACATTTTGATAATTATTAGAAACAAGTATACAAATAAAGTTCGACTTTGTTTGCATTTTGACAGATATGACACTCCAAACCGGAAATATGTGTGTCACATGTCACACAGTTCACGCGAGCTCAGGGATCCGCCTTTGTTGATGTACTACTAGTACATGCATCCATTTGAAAACACATGCATGTGTACATGGCTTCGCACACCCGAACATCTTCCGATCTAACTTAAAATTTAATATAAAAATTAAAATTGATGCTCTCCATCAATCCATTATATTTTCAAATGATAAAGACATATTAAATAAATGTTCATTAATACACCCGCAGTGGTGATTCTATTTACTACTCAAACGTTTCACCGTGTATGAAAAACAACACATATTACTAACCAAACACCCACATCATCGCACCGACGACAATAAACCAACACTACTATCCTACCACACCAAGTCACTTGCCCCTTCCCCAAATAGGATTACGAATATCGTAATACTCACATAAGGGGTATAACCAGATTCAACTGTCACATACACAATGCCAAAGACGTATGTAAGGGCCAAACCAGGTCTCCAGTCGGGATTCCGGTAAGGATGAACCCCGATCGTTAAAATTACTCATCGCATACTCCCACCTGCCACCCACTTATTATGTAACAGATTTTGATGAAATATGGCGCATTAAACGAGTCTTGTTAAGCTGCATGTGGTGGTCTCGGTACTTTGACCCAAAATTCAGTACTTTTTGCGAAGAATCGATTTCCGTGCTTACTGAGACGGAAATCGATTCTTTGCAAGAACGACATATGTGCCGAAATCCCTGGACCGCCAAATGCTTTCATCAAAATCTGTTGCATATTAAGGAAAATATCAAGTAATACTTACTTTGGAGTGGGTGGGCTTTCAACACTTTCAGACATTGCACCACAATATATATTTAATCTTTAGAGTTAATTTTGCTTATGTTTTGAAATAATTATCAACTTTATGGTACCCGAGGGCCAAACCAGAGATATGGATATTCCAGTAAGAATGAATCCCAATTTACCCTTCACATCCTCTCACCTGCCGTCCACCAATGTCTAGTTATGCAATTTTCCGAAGAATCTACGCTTGACCACATCCAATAGTAGCCGCGATGCATCAAAAGCATACAAACACAATTGCATATTAAAGAAGAAGAATAGTTTATTGCATCGAGGCAACTGCCTCATGAGCATACATACATGACTATGGTATAATATACGTACAATGCAAGATGGCTTACATGGGTAAACTACTAAATATAATAAATTTAGAAACACCACAATGGTGACAAATAGGCAAATAGATTTCAGAACATGCCGCAACCACTAATACATTTTTCTGTACTTGCATTATATACATGTACATCACACAGTCTCCGCTTACTGATCATAGTGTGTGCTAAGTGTTATATAGCTCGTATTAATTTTAACAATAAATGAGAAATAGACATACATATACATAGAAATACACATGTACACACACATGTATACATGCACTTACATGTACACACATATACGCACATATATACACCCATATACATGTATATCTTCTTTCTACATGTGGTATAGTATTACATGTCTATATAAGTACATATAGACACATACACATATGTGTACATACACATACATAAAACACTGCAACAGTGGCAGCGTCATGGCATGGACGTTCTTTCCCTCAAACAGGAATACTTTAATTATACATTGTATTCCAAATGTCGTTTTAAAGTAATAGTGCACATATAATACATGTATCTACTTTCTACACAAGTATAGGATAATTTAACGAAACAAAGCATACAAAGCTTACTAGTAGTTCAATATTTTTTTAATTTATGGAGAGTTTTTGTTTTTGGCAAATGCACTTTAAATCAGCATCACAATAGCGTAAAACAACTAGTCACATGAATAATACACATTCACATATAATACATGTAATACTGTAAACAAACGGTATATGATTGTACGGTAGGAAATGACATAAATGCACATGTCGACTTGGAGATCAGCGGAGTCAGAGATCAGCGAATTAAAGGTAAACTGTGTATTAATTCAAGCCTGTAAGTATACGTGCATAATATACTAAATTTATTGTATAAAATATAATTTTGGACCGGCTATGGAATTACATGTAAAATGATTCGCGTCGAAATCGTCACCAGATTCCTGACTAATATACATTCAGCTTGTCACAGGGCAAGAAAAAAAGTGCACCGGCCTGGGACTCGAAACACATTTTCATCTCGTAACCGGCGCAAGAAATTTGCGCCTGTTACTAGACGAAAAATGTGTATGCCATCCAAGTAGAACTGAGTGGCATCTAACCAGGAAACCGGTGCATTTTTTCAACATGACACAATTTAACCAGGATATTAAAATGAACCGGCTAACTATGTGCAACCTAATACCAGAAACACAAACATTTATATGATTGTGTAGTATAAATCATTGTGTAGTATAAATCACAATATCGATTGTCATTGCAACCCATAGATTGAACTACTGTCTGTTCCACATTTTGCCGCCGACGAAATGTTGGCTATTAAACTATTAAACACAATAAATCTAAAAAATATGTAAATGTAGGTACTTTTTCATAAATAATAAAAACGTCACCCTCCCCAATTTCTTTTATTTGATAAATTCCAAAATATATTGATTTTAATGCGAAAAAACGATTTTCCTATGGAAATTTAACATGGGGCAAAAATGGGCTCCAGAGTGACAATGAGAGTCAAACAAATTAAAAAAATTGGAAATTGGTTCACAATTTTTAACCCCATGTAAAATCTAAAATCCCATAGGAATTTTTTTTTTTTGCACTAAAAATCATTATTTGATGGAATTTCATCAAATAAAAAAATTGGGGAGGCAGACTATTTTATTATTTTAGCCAAAATTTCGTCAGCAGCAAAACGTGGAACAGACAGTATACATTATGTTTGTAAAACAGGGATATGCCCCCTGTGGCATACAAACTCTAACTGGAGAAACGCTTACAAACGTTTCGACGTAAACAGGGGAGTCGCTAGTACGATTTAAGAGTTTTACAACTTACAAGGCAAAATTGCCAAATTATAAGTCGAAAAGGGGGAGATAATCCATGACCCGGGGGTCAAATAAAAAATCTAAATAAACAGTGCTCATCTAGTCATCATAAGGAAGCTACATACCAAGTGTCAGGTCTGTGGCTAGTACAGTTTAAAAGTTTAATGACTTACAAGACCGGTGATGGACGGACAAACGGAAGGACGGGACGGACGGACGAGGGCAACACTAAATGCCCCCTCCACTATCGTGGTGGGGCATAACAAACTTTAACGCAAATGCTGGACGCACATGACGGACGCGCACCAAAAGCGGCGACTATATCACACCGACCACAACATCGCGCCGACCACTATATCATGCCGACCAGTCCACCACTATGTCACGCCGACCACTATGTCATGCCGACACTATATCACGCTGACCACTATATCACGACACGCCGACCACTATATCAAGCCGACCACTATATCACGCCGACCACTACATCACGCCGACCACTATATCATGCCGACCACTATATCACGCCGACCACAAGCGGATGTGATAATATAATATTGGTGTAATAAACATGCAAAACATGTAAGGAACAAAACTTATATTTGATCATTGGCTAGCATAAACGTTACGTGATAAATAGAATACCAGTGTTGTTTAAAGGTACATGCCCACTCAGTAGGCACAAACTGTTCTTTATATGAATTAAATAAGTGTATAATTATGTCACTATTCCACCAGTTCTATACATTACGAGTGGCCGCCATACAGATATAATCATTTAGTAATATTAATTTTACTGATAGTGACGCGCTGTGGTATCCGGCTATTTTCATATGCAAAATGAGGCATGATATTTTTTAATTATTTATACTAGTTAAATGCGTCACTTGAAAAAATAATATTTTCGACAGATTATAAAGTATGATCATTGCACATCAAAAAATAAACACAGAAAATATATAGTATTGTCCCTTAACGTTTGAAGGAAACACGGTTATCGCCCCTGATATCCGTGTGAAAATTTACGTCTGATATAAAATGTGTAACAATGCCAATCAATACGTGGGGTAATGGTGAATTAATGTTTATTTTGCCAGTAAATTTCTCAGATGATATCTCTGATATAGAGAAAATATTGTTTCTACTGAGTGGGCATGTACCTTTAATATCAAGTTAATCAGGCTCGGATACGGCAGGAATTCTAATTCCTACACGTTTCCAACTTGAAGCCTTGCCTGATGAACTTGATATCAATAGACACGAGCCTGGTATTCTCTATATTTCCAGGTGACGGCAATTCCCCACATTTCCTAGCCTTGCCTGATATAAAAAGACAATAGTCTGGAACTCTCTATGTAATGGGTGAGAGATCTACATAGAAGAAACATAAGATTTACAAAATTGTAGGAAAGTTCACGCACATAAATCTGCGACCCTAAAACACGCCAGATTCCATCAACCGTGAAAACTGGCAAACAGTGTAGATCGTAATGAGCCGTCTCATCAGGATCTGCACTTTTTGCAAGTAATTTTCATATTTTTTAAAGCATTAGAATGTGGATAATCATGCTTTGTTTTTCGATTTGGAGCGGTATGTTTGTTTGTTTGTTTATTAGTGTTTAACGGCCTATCAACAGCTAAGGTCATGTAAGGCCGGGCAAACCGGTACGATCCCATTCTAACCGTCTGCATTGGGGGGAAAATCCCAAAATCAGAACAGAATATTTACATCGAGAACAAACATATTCAGCCCTGAAATTATAATAACCATACCACACCAAAGTCACTTGGCCCCTTCCCTTAAAGTAGGATTACGAATATCGTAATACTCACATAAGGGGTATAACAAGTCGCCGTAAAACTGATTCACAGACCATAAAACCTCCCACATACCGCTCCAAATCGTAAAACAAAGCATGGTTATCCCCTAAATTGTATTATATATATTATTGCAAAGTAGATTATAATGTACATATTTACAGTTATCTAATCAAGTAAGGCACAGTGAATTTTGGGAGTTGTGACCATTTTAGCTCCTGATCACATAGCACACATATTGCTTGCTAGAGGCACGACAGGCGTTTCATTGATGGAATGTGGAGCAGTATGGATCCTGATCAGACTGTGCGAACGCACAGTCCAATCTGGATCAAAACTGGTCGCAAAACCCATAAGCCCCATTTCTCCACTCACAGCCACAAATAATGGGTGTAACCAGATTCAATGCTCATGTACCAGGAAGCTAACTACTGTCTGTTCCACGTATTGCTGCCGACAAACTTTTGGCTGTTAAACACATTAAATATAAAAAATATTTAAAATTAAGTACTTTTTCATCAATAACAAAATAGTCACCGTCCCCCAACAAAATATTTTTTATGAAATGCCATCAAATATTAATTTTATTGCGAAATTTAACATGGGAACTTAACATGGGGCAAGAAGGAGGAGGACTGACCAGGAGGATCAAAAAAACGAAAACAAAAATAGGACATTGACCCCGAATCCTGGTGATATAGCTTGGAAATGATGCAAATAAGAAAACAAGTTACATTTTGAAAATTGGTCCAAAAATAAATAAATTATTTAAACAAATCTATTTTAGTCCCCATTTTTTCCGCAATTAAATCGATATTTGATGGAATTTCATCATATAATTTTGTTGAGAGGTTGAATATTTTCTTAATAATGAAAAAGAGCTTAAAATTAAATATTTATTACATTTAATGTGCTTAATAGCCAAAAGTTTGTCGGCAGCAAAACGTGGAGCAGACGGTAGAGATTCTGTTTGTAAAACATGGGTATGCCCCCAGGTACTGGACCATAAAAAAGAACAAGGAATGAGGCAAAGCCACAAAACAACGGACAATTTGTTTGTTTGTTGGGGTTTAACGGCCTATCAACAGCTAAGGTCATTTAAGGCCGGGTCAATGGGTTTCGTACTAAGTCACATATTCTACCTGTACAAGTACATATACAAATGGGGTGAAAATCCCAAAATCAGAATTGAATATTTACAATAACAAAACTATATATTCAGCCCTGAAATCAGAATAATCCTGATCTGATGCCAGGTCCTCGCCACACCAGAATCACTTGGCCCCTCCAAAAAGTAGTAGGATCAGAAATAATCATACTACTTACACGGATGGACATACGGATGGACGTAACCTCAAGAGCAACGCAATATGCCCCCTCCCTTGCTATCGCATAGGGGGCATAATAATGTATCTGAGGGCAAAACTAGGGTGCTTGGCACCAGATCAGGACACTGAATATAATTTGACAGTTTGTTTGTTGTTTTTTTGGGGTTTAATGGCCTATCAACAGCTACGATCATTTAAGGCCGGGTCAATGGGTTTAGTACTAAACCCCACCTATTACCTGTACAAGTACATGTACATGTTCCAGTACATGTACAAATGGGGGGGAAATCCCAAAATCAGAACTGAATATTTACAATAACAAAACTATATATTCAGCCCTGAATTCAGAATAATCCTGATCTGATACCGGGTCCTCGCCACACCAGAATCACTTGGCCCCCTCCCAAAAGCAGTTGGATCAGTAATAATCTTACTACTTTTATAATGGGCAATAACCCAATTCAACTCCCAGGTAACAAAAGAGATAAAAACGTACCTGAGGGCCAAACCAGGCAAATCATGATTCCTATAAGGAGGAACCCATACCGTTAATTTACGCCGTCGCGTTTGCCCGACCAACCACCACAACATTTGCCAGATAATACCAACTTGAAAACATGTAATTTGCTGTCTGTTGCATGTGTTGCTGCCCAAGAAACATTTGGCTATTAACTCTTACACCGCTATCTTCATTTTTGTCGTCTGCTGTTTATTTTATGTTTTCCATTTTTGTCATAAAAAAACATGCTTTGACAGCACTTTAGAAAAATTTACAACAAGCTTTGACAGCACTTCACAATCATTTCTATTGGAAATGGAAATGATTCTGAAGTGCTGTCAAAACATGTTTTTATTGAGAAATTAAGCAACATATAAAAGCAACAGCAGACGACAAAAATATTTAAATGCAGGTATTTTTTCATCAATAACGATAAAGACACCCTCCCCAATTTGTTTTCATTTCATGAAATTCCATCAAATAAATTAACATGGGGGAAAAATGAGGAAACCTGGCTGTATTGCTTGGAAATGATCCAACTAAGAAAACGAATGTTTTTAAAACCGGTCCACAAATTCCAAAATTATTTTAAACTACAAAATGTGGTCTGTCCACGCACTTAGGGCACCTATAGGTGATTTTCGAAAATCTTACAAAAACATCCAAAATATAAACGTACAGACAGAGAAGGTGAAACCTATAGGTCACCGTCGAATCTCGGCGGGGTCCTGCAAAAACATTTTTACGTCACATGTTAACCATAGAATAAAATCAATATTTGATGGAATTTTATCATAAATTTCTTTTTCGAGAGGGTGACTTTTTTGTTATTGAAGAAAAAAGTACTTACATTTAAATATGTTTTTTAATTTAATGTGTTTAATAGCCAAACGTTCGTCGGCAGCAAAATGTGGAACAAACTATAGGCACGAGTGAGTTCGAATGTTGCATCAGACTAAAATTTCACTTAATACATGCGAACGCCGCCGAATCTCGGCGGGGTCCTACAGAAACATTTTTACGTCACATGTTAACCATAGAATAAAATCAATATTTGATTAGCACGAGTGAGTTCCAATGTTGCATCACACTAACATTTCACTTAATACATGCGAACGCCGCCGTCGTGTCAATAGAAACATCGATCATTGCTCGCTCCAGCACACGGAATGTTGGGGAAACAGTGTCACGTCGCCATGACAACAGAATGTGCATTGCCCGGTTGACAATACCTCTATAATCCATCTGGATTTGCTCGATTTTCGTTTGCGATAATCCCAACCCCAGCCCCAATTGTTTGTACTGTTTGCCGATTGTGTTCGCGATCTGAAAAATCTGTTTGTCAGTGGGAAATTGCTCAAGTACGTACTGGGAGAGAACGGGTGTTGCCTGTTGGCAATGGCTAGGGACAATTTCGTCACAGTACCAATCACGTAGCAATTCAGAGCAGTTCATCGGATGGCTTTCGTCGTGGTCGTCGCAGATTACCGTGTTGCCTTTGTGTCGTTTCTCTAGCAACATATCGACTTTAAACCGCGTATCAACGTCGTCCAGATCTTTTAAAGGACATTTAATCGATAGTTCCAGGTTAGACAACTGCGCGAGACCTAAGCACTTGTTAATCCTCTTCAACGCCTGTTGTACGAAATCCCTGACCTCCGTGCAGACGTTGTTGGTAGCATGATGCGGATATTCCATGCTACAGTTGCTCACCCACAGCTGAATGACGCATTCGCGGAAATACAGCGTCATTCGATGAACGTCGCCGACCTTAAAGCATCCGTACCCGCAGTAAATAAGATTAGTTTTACCTTGTTTCACGATTTGCCAGTGCGCTATACACTCTGCAATCAGACGCTGGAAAATGCCGGCGGAAAGAAAGCCGTCTGCCATCGTTATACACAGCACGGGCGTACTGATGGACTTATCATAGATGACGGTCGGAGGTGTCTTGAGCATACATGGGACTAAATGGTACTTGCTGTTAGAGTCGCTGTTACATTGTGCGATTATGTCTAGTTTTTCCATTAGCAGGATCAGGTGGCCGCGCTGGTCCCAGAAACGCTTATTCTTGTCTTGACACCATACCGCCTCTACAAGTGATATTCATTCGTGTTACTTACAGAGCTCCAGATGATAAAAATCGAAAATAAAAAAAAACAGCACATGACAAAAAATTAAGATAGCGGTGTAAGGGTCAACAGCACTTTAGAACCATTTCAATTGGAAATTATTCTAAACTACTGCCGAAACATGTTTTAGATGAAAAAAAATGGAAAATGAAAAATAAATAGCAGACACAATTTAAATCACCAGTGTAAGGGTTAAATAAGACACGCCATGTGATTTTGTACTTTCGGACATCTGCGTAATTTCATGAAAAACGTTTACAAAATTTTAAATATTTTCCGTAATTGGCGTCAAAGTTGGACAACATTTTCCGCATGTACTCTTTATTTATGAAAAATATTGAATATTTTGTAAACGTATTTAATGAAATTACGCAGATGTACGAAGGTATCAAATCACATGGCGAGTCTCAAATGTGACGGTGACTGGATAAATGGGATTCATGAAATTCGTGTGGTAACTTTAATGGGATTCACTGATTCATGACCAGTGTAGATCCTGATCAAATAGTACACTTCTGTGGCCTGATGACGATCTACATTGCTTGTCAGATTAGAACCATGACGGGTGTTTCATGGATGGAATGGCAAACAGTGAAGATCCTGTCAGATCAGACTGTGCAGATTTAATGGGGTACAAACGTTAATGGGGTACAAGTTAAAGTTATCACATGGAAGCAAAATAATTGCACAATAATCAATCTATGATTAACATTTATCAAGCAGGATTCTTCCCAGGGCTGATGTGAATGCATATATAAGGTGGGTAATGTTATCACAGGGAAACAAAAGAATAACCGATCTATTTTTGGCACTTGATGTTGAGGGATTGACGTCCACATCAAACAGGATTCTTCCCATGGCTAATATGTATGTGAAGTATCATGAAAGTTAGTAACGTTATTGCACAGAAACAAAAGCAATTGTTGGCACTTTTGACCTTGAAGTATTGTGAAGGTTGTATACACAGTAGTGATGTTATAGCGTACCGATAAGGCTTGGCCGGAGGATTCCCTTGTGATACAATTCCTGCCATTGCTCAAATATCTCCAGGTCCTTTAAGCAGAAGTCTTTCGCCGTGATGAGGGACTTGAGGCAGTCGACAAGCCACTGGGGGTCAAGGACAACATTGTCACGGAGACCGAGGTCACTGCAAAGGTCAAATGGGTCGTTGACTGAATAGAGTATTTTACATCAGTGATAATTAAGCCCTTAGAAAGCGGGAACAGAAATGTTTTGTCTGCACTTGTTTCATAGTTTGTCTTTTCTTTCAATAATAAAAACATGGTTTGGCAGAATATGACAATCATTTATACTGGATATGATTCTAAAGTGCGGCCAAGCATGTTTTTGGTAAGAAAGAATGGAGAATAAACTAGACGGCCACATCCCGCATGTCGCGCCTGCCGAGGCTTTGATAGTATACCAAACAAGAAAATGTGGCCTGTCGGCACTCGAATGCCCCCGGCGGCAGATTGAAGAAACTATGGCAAAGTTAATTATAAATTTTAATGTGAGAAAAAGTTCAATGTTGTGAAGGTCAAAATTAAATACCGTTAAGTGTATAACGGTGTCACTATTCCAACAGTTTTAAACATTGCGAGTGTCAGCTATACAGATATATGTACTTAGTAATATGTATTTTACTGATTGCGGCGCGCGGTGGTATCAGGCTATTTTCATGTGCAAATGAGGCATGATATTTTTTAATTATTTATGCTAGTTAAATGTGTCACCTGAACATATAATATTTTCGACAGACTATAAAGTATCATCATTGCACATCAAAAAATAAATACGGAGAATAAATAGTAATGTCCGTAAACATTCTAAGGAAACATGGTTATCGCCCCCGATATCCGTGTGGAAATTTATGTCTGATATAAAATGTATAACAATGCCAATCAATACGTGGGATAATGGTGAATTTATGTTTATTTTGCCAGAAAATGTCTCAGATGACGTCGCTGATATAAATAACATGTTCGTTCTGAGTGGGCATGTACCTTTAATGTGTGAACAAGTTCAAAGTTGTGAAGGTCATATTAAGGGCAGCATGACTATCTGGCATTTTTTCACAAGTATGATGTATCGAAATATTGAGGTCATCTAAAAGGGATATAGAAGTTATGACAGAATTGAGAAACTCTGGCAAACTTCTTAATGTGTGAAGGACAAAAGGTTAAGGTGATATTATGGGCAGCATGGATGTGTGGAATTTGTCCACAAGTATGCTGTGTTGAAATATTTAAGTAATCCACCAATGGATATAGAAGTTATGACAGAAATGAGAAACTGCGGGCGAACTTCTTGATGTGTGAAAAAGTTGAAAGTTGTGAAGGTAAAAATGTCAAGGGCATCTTGGATGTGTGGCATTTGTCCTCAGGTATGCTGTGTTGAAATATTTAAACAATACTTCAAGGGACATAATCGAGAAACTCTGGCGAACTTCTTAATGTACAGGACACACGGATGGACTCACGGACACAGTCCAAACACTATATGCCTCCGGCTCTACCGAGGGCATACAATCGTTAACCAAAAACTTTAACATTGGACGCATGTATGTACGCCAATGTGCCGTGCCGACTATATCGCGCTCTCCGCAAGCGGGCAGGACAAAACAGATGACAAGATTTAATTCAGCATTGATATGTATTAACCATTTCAACATCACAGGCCTATATAGTGGTATTGGCAAACAGTGCAGATCCAAATGAGCCGGCTCGTATTTCATATTTTTGAGAACACAAACACCCCCTTTTCATAAATGAACTAGTCTGAAAATCATTTTGTGATGATTTGATTTGTTGCACAATTAACATATCAAAATCCATTCCATGCCGTGACACTCGGGAACTGTTTGAACCTGCGGCCTACGACCTTGTGGTTCAAACAGTTCCCTCGTGCCACGGATACGTTTACCCACGGCTGACCCTTATATTTATTAAACAAGCTTACTGATTCTACGTCGAGTTCCCAATGCAACCAGTCAAAAGTATCTTAAATATAAATATAAATAGAAATATCATACTAAATCCACATAAATGTTAAGATGCAGTGTATTGCATAAGAATAACACCATACATTGAAGCTGTACTGATCACCTGATATATATTCTGTAGCAGCCACATTTACTATAGGGTTAACTGTATCGTAATTTTGAATTTGCGGCGTATATCAGAAAATGATAAGTCGGAAAATCTGTTTATACGGCGACGCGTTAGTGGAGCCATTAACCACATTTTCAGACCTATCATTTTCTCATATAAACGGCAAATTTAAAAATTACAATGCGGTTAACATATTTATTACGCACATATTTACTGTCTTGCAAATTGTATCGAGCCTAGTTGGAAAATCGTACCGGAGTGGTTGCGCAGGTCATTCCGGACGGATCACACAAATAATTTTACAAAGAAAATAGTTCCAATAAAATGACAAGATATTAGCAATTTTTAGCAAATAATTTCACTTTGAGTAATCAGTAGTTTGACTTAAGAGAGTTTGAGGTATCCAGAGCTCCAGATAAGGTGAGTATTGGTGTATTTTACGCAATTGTTTTAGCTGAATACGCATTGATTATCAAAAGTGGGAGTACAAAATACACACAGAAATGTGAAAATACTCATTGATTTTCAAATTGAGTAGTGAAAATACTGTCATAAAGCTGAAAATTCACTTAGTTGAGCTGCAAAAAGCAAACAGCTCAAAAAGTGAATGTTTAAATTTGTTATATTTGTTATCATTTGTTCCCTATTTAGTAATGAATAAAATAAATAATCCAGTTGTAAAAGTAAAATACGCAATGATTTTGTAATCAGGGGGTATTGTTCGCTTTAGACACAAAGCTTATTTGGAGCGCTGGGTATCGAGTGAAGACTGTACACCGGTGCGAAGTGCAGAACGAGTGATCCAGCGAACAAACTCACTCGAAGTAGAGGATATTTCCCGATTCGTGATGAAACCTGAGGAATAGATTCTGTTCTTCCTCGGAGGAGATTGGAACCGGCATAGCGTCGTTTACGTCTTGCAGTTCCTCACGCGTGATAATCTGCGAACAATGGATAGGGTGACGGTGAGTGTTTGTTTGTTGGTGTTTAACGGCAAGCATTTCGCATATTTTTTTAGAGAAGAAAACACCCCTTCGAAAATGGTTTGAACATTGGATCGGTCAGAAAAATTAACATGTCACAGTCCATTCATTACAGAGTATATATATATGATCAACCGAAAGTCGGTTAGACGCTTATTACATTTGGTTGGGTTGCGAACGTAACACGGACAATATATCCTCATGTACTTTCTGTATCGGGTAAGTATAATTGTGAAATAAAAATTAACATATCACAGTCCATTCCAATTACTTGGGGGTGAACAAGGGTTAAAGGCAGATTGTGATAACCTGTGTCAAAGGATATAATAAATTTTGTTGAGAAAATCTCATTATTTTGTTTATTTCTCCATAAATGTATTATTGTACAATAATTTGTTTATTTATTGGTGTTTAACGGCCTATCAATAGTTAAAGTCACTTAAGGCCGGGCCAACGGGTTCGATTATGTATTTAACCTGCTACAATGGGGGGGGGGGGGGAATTACATAAAAAAATAAATAATTCAGCCCTGAAATTAGAATAACCCGACCTGGTGCCACGTCCATACCATACCAAAGTCACTTGGCACCGTCCCCTAAAGGTAATGGGAATACAAATAATCGTATTTCTCATATAAAGGGTATAACCAGATTCAACTCTCACATACAAGAAAGCCAAAGACGTACATAAGGGTCAAACCAGGTCTCTGGTCGGGATTCCGGTAAGATGGAATCCCAATCATAACATACCCATCACATGCTCCCACCTGTCACCCACCCGACGGTGATTTCACAGCCTAAATTGTTAAAAACGACTCTGATACATATACCCATTATTATATAGAGGATATTGCATGAGTGATCATTTAATATGATATTTATTAAACGAGTTTACTAATTTCATAAGAGACGAGGCATAGAGCTTAATAAATACCATATTAAATCATCACAAATGTTAGATTCTATTCATAAGCACATATTATATATTGAAGCTGTACTGGTCAAGCTGTAAGAAGCTAATATTATTATTATGATTTTTATAACACCGTGTTAAATGTACATGCCCACTCAGTAGGCACAAAATGTTCTTTATAGGAATTAAATGTATTATTGTGTTACTATTCCACCACTTCTAAACATTACGAGTGCCCGATATACAGATACATGTATAATCATTTAGTAATATTTATTTTACTCATAGTGACTCGCGGTGGCATCAGGCTATTTTCATATGCAAAAGAGGCAAAGAGGCATGCTATTTTTTAATTATTTACACTAATTAAATGCGTCACCTGAAAAAATAATATTTTCGACAGATTATAAAGCGGTTATCGCCCCTGATATCAGTGTGGAAATTTAACTTGATATAACATGTATAATAATGTCAATCAATAAGTGAGTTAATGGTGAGTTAATGTTTATTTTTCCAGAAAATGTCTCAGAAGATGTCTCTGAGTAGTATATGAGAGTCAAAATGATACTAGCTTCCTCAGGAAGCCACCGGCTACGCGCGGTGACTCCCATCAGATGGTGGTATCATTGTTGACTCTCATATACTACTTGGATTTATCCTCACTTTTCGGCGTGTGTGAATGAGAAGAGTGGAAATTATTTTTCATCTAGCGACGAGACCATATACTTCCTCGACTGGATGAGAAAAGCTATCAACTAGATTACACCCTATTAGAGATAAGAGTACCTATGTCATACTCCGTTTCGCCTCGTCCATGTCGGCATTGCGGGGTAGGGACCAGATCCGAGTCACTGCTATGTTCCCCATGCGGTGGTACTCGCGCTACTCATGACTGGTTAGCAAAGAATTACGTGCTCGCAAGTATTATCGTTTAGTAATAATTCAGATCAGAAAGTCAGTTAGAAAGATAGAACCGATCTGACGTGTAGTTTGTTTCCTCTTAATAAACTTCACACGCATGACAAACACCAAGCAGACGACAATGTTTCAATTACACGGGTTATGAACATGTCTGTATTTATAGCCGCTCCTTATTGAGGTAAACATACAGTATATACACGGGTTATAGGTCTTACACGGTTATTTATAGCCGAGTGTATTTCCACTTATCGAGGTTATATAGTTCACACGATATCTTCCGGGATCAATATTTTAATTTTAATAATTTAAAACTGAACACCCTCAATTATTACATAGAAAACATAACATAATATAAGAAAACAAATAAAAAAAAAAAAACAACTATTAATTGCCCCAACAAAGTTAGGTTTATATACGAGAAATCAACACCTTTACGTAGCTAGAACGCCAGCTATAAGTCTCAGCGCTGAGACCGGTGTCACCTGTGTTCACTTCACATACTGCTCTACGCTATCTTGCGGATGGAGGTAATGAGGAGGAGGGGTCCGCGGTAGACAGTTGCTAGATGTGGGTGTAACAGATGTGAGCATAACACCTCGCTAAGCCAAGGCTTAGCGAGGTGGGCCCAGAAGGGTTTTGCAGGTGTGAGTTCGAGCCTCGGGTGGGGTCTTTTTTCTCTTTTTTTTTCGGCTTAGCGAGGTGGGTCCAGAAGGGTTTTGCCTGCGCGAGTTCGAGCCTCGGGTAGGGTCTTTTTTAATATTTTTTATTTATTTTCGCTGGACCCCCGGGCCACTTTTTTATATATACTTCTCACCCACTGGACGAGCACACATGTTTCAATAAGCAGAATGCACCTATATCAGCGATTGAGTGATTGAGCAAAAAGGTCCCGGTGCACGTATATGTATGGTGGGTGACATAATCACGGTAGTGTAACGTGGTCCGAAAGAATTTTATGTTCCGTACGGCAGGGCTGTCGGAACAGCTGGACTGTATGGTGGAGGAATCTCCTGCTGCCGCTGCAGACACACGAATAAGCATATCACGTCCCGAGGCGGGCGAGGAGATTTTTTCTCTCGTCTGCCCTCCCCTCCATGACGAGCTTTTTTACGTCTTAGTCCGTGATAATTTGTGGTCGGGCCTTGTACTGGATCGTGCCCTTTAACTCCTGGTACCTGGCCATCTCTTCGACGACAAGTTTGAACTCGCTATCTGATATATCATTCTCGGCTATCGCTTTCGACACGATAACGTCGATACTGTTTTTCTTAGACCTCGCGAGAACCACTATTCGGTCGTGCTTTCGACTCTTGGCCTCTAGTTTTCGGCCCACGAGTCTGGTCGTAATGCAAAGCAGTCCCGCTCCCGCCGCTATCGTACTCAAGATCACCACGACCAGTGCGGCGACGACTGTTGACAATAAAGACACACTCCCCACTCCGCTTACAACGGAAGCTGAGGCTAACGCGGTGCTCATCCCCACGACTATTTTGACTGCGGAAACTTCAATTGTAGTGTTATCATCGAATATCGTAAACCCTGACCTCGAGATTCACTCGGACTTCGGCAGCGGCGTGCCCCTTAAAGTTGACCGAGGAGACCGCCATTCGCAGAATCTTCCCGGACACTGCCATGGTGTATCCCCCATATATGTTGCTCGCGTTGGCACCGAATGAATATTCGTGGCCCCCCTCGTTCAGTGAACCCCGCTCGTCTGCACAAACTGTTATGATGGGTTTTCGATCTTGCCATCGCCGAACGTGCGCAATCGCCGTAGCCGCCTCTGTGCTGGCCTGCGTTATCCTTCCCTCCAGCCTTCTCATTGCGGCTTCATCATATGTTGCGCCCTCGACGGGAACGTCCTGTTCTATGCTGGGTCTACCTGGGCAGTATATGCTCATGATTAATATATAAATATATAATTATGTTTAATCTGTTATTTCGAGAATATCGTTCTTCAACTTTCGCGCTTTATCATCGAGAATAGAGATCTTTAATTCGTGAATGTGCCCCGATTCCAAACGTTTCATCTCGGGTGTTGGAAAGTCGATGTTCACCGTCTCGCAGATGAAACTGTCACCAGCAGGCACAATTTTTAGTAATGTGTTCGGAGCCCCGTTTACCACGTTCTCGGATGTACTGAGCTGCATCAAGTGAATGTGAAGATTTTTTGTGACAGCGAAATTCACTGGTCGGTCTCCGAAATAGGTTCCCGGTTTAAACATGCCACCGTTAGCCGAGTGCGCCTTCTCGAAATCGAGCAGGGGTGGTAGCTCAGTAGTCAAGGCTACGGACCACCCGTGCTCGACCTTGAATGTCACCAACCCATTGATCTTTGAAATTACGACGCTGGCTCGACCCGCAAGTTCCGTTGCAACACATTTTTGTAAGTCTCCGGCGCTCCAAAATCCCGGGGCTAGCAGTTTTGGATCACGAACTCGGCCGCCATGTCCACCCCCAAACGCGATCCCTTGATCCTTCCCCACATTTCGCCAGCCTACCGTGAAGGTGATTGATCTGAGGCCGGCCTTTTTTTTCCCACGGCAGTTGTCGATCGAATTCTGAAGTTCACAACTCTCCTTTTGAGCATTAGTGATAGTATCAAACATGATAATATCTTTTTCAATGGATACCAAGGCTTTTGGCTTTAATTATAATGCAAAGTACGCGGTCGGCGGGGTCTACGCTGCTAAGGCCGGCGCTCCCTGGCTTATGCACCCCACTATCCAAGTTAGCCACGGAACAGGCTTTCAAACCAACTTCCCCAACAACTTTGAACAATATAGGCTGCCCAAGATTACTACCATGGAGGCCGTGAACGGGTGGAAAGCGACGCCGATGCAGTTTTGGCAGAATCAGCTCAACTTTGCCGTATGGTGCGCAAAAGCCGGATGCGGTGTTTCCTCTGAGGACCATCTAGCCACGGAGGATCCCTTCTTGAGGGCCGTTTACAACTTTCACGTGTACTACACAATTAGCCGGATTCTCAAAGAACAGAAAATCTCTCTGCCGCAGGACGCCGGCTGGGATCCCATTTCCAACACATACGACTGTAGGGCGTTCGAAAGACTTTGTAACGAATATGGGGTACCAAAAGACGCGGACTGGCGCCAAAAAGCATTTCCTAGCAGCACTAGTCTCGGGGAAGTTCTCATTCGGGGCCAGTCCGGGAATTTGACGCATACTGATTTTAGACACAATCACTCCGGTGACCACATCGTCAGTCGGAACGCCGGGAAGTTTGACCCCGCGACGATGACCTACGGGCCGGAAGTGTCTGGAGGTCGGCACTGCGGTGTCTCATCCTGCAATTGGCTACCTCCGAAACGAGCTCACGTCGATTACAAACAGAAGGCTGCTGCGGTCCAGGACGCGTGGGGTATATTTATGTTAGATAAGGGTCTGGGGTTCACACAGGCCAAGGTTACTCGCCTCAACGACTCCATTCGCACACACGTCTTGGCCATCCTCGGCGCACAGGCACAAGCGCACAGTGGTATAATAGGAACCGGGACGGCGTTCGATAGTCAGAAACAGTTCTTGGCCAATGTAGAGGACGCCATCTCATCTCCGGTGAACCTCCAGGCGGCGATCCAGCAGTAGCTAGACGTTTTGCTGTATGCCCGCACCCCAGTAGACTATGTATTTGGAATAGGTCTGTATATGGCGCCGAGTAATATGATACTACGAGACGACCCGGTTGATCGGCCATAACGGGAACGTGAACGCGGATATCATCAAGCGCACCGCGAATGGAATCGATTTCATAAAACCGCAAGCACCCACCCCAGTACAAAGCATCCCATCAAGTTCCTTCGGAACTAGTGTCACTGCAAGCTCCACCTCCGCTCCCGAGCATGTTCCAACTGATGGACTTGATGCACCAGCAAGTTCCTTCGGAACTAGTGCCCACGAGGAGGAGAAATTAGCGCTCGTCGTCGCCCTCGTGGCGGGCGGACTATTCGCGCTTTCGTCTTAGGAACAGCTCTCGGGAGGCTAATAGTAGGAGACCGGCGATCGCCACGATTAAAGCCCAAGCATTCTCGGCGAACCATCCGGCCGTTTTTGATAATATAGATAGCAAGAAGGAGACGAGGCCCCCGGTCAACCTCGGCAGCGCGGCAGCCGCCTTTCCGGCTAATTTAGCCAGGAGACTATCGATGGCTTTTAGTTGCTTTTTTATCCGCTCCTTGGCTCCGCCGGATGACGCTGGCGCGGGTGCTGGCGCGGGTGCTGGCGCTGGTACAGCCGCCGTACCACCAGTGATAGCTAGAACTATGGTCCATATAGTCATGACGAGAGCTGCGAAGATGCTTGCTATCGTGACGCCCTGCTCTCTGAACAGAGTGCGAAGACGCTCACCGAGTGTCGTGTCCTCGTGCAGGACCCTTGAGATTGTTTCAGGGATCCGACTTATTTGGGTGCGGAACGCCTCACGGTTAGTCGAGGCAGCCTCCAAGCGAGCTTCTCTTTCATCTCGCAACGACCGCAGGCGTTCGGTGATCCGCTCGGTAGATTCTCTATCGTCACGGACTTCCTCCAGTTTGCTTTCATCTAGCGCGATATGTTCATCCAGCGCCGAGAGTTTGGAGAGGTTAAGGACCAGTTCGCCCCGGACCGTTTGCAGAGCCTTATCGAGTCCCCGGAGTTCGCGAAGAGGTAACGGTGGGATTTCCATCGTGCTGAGTATTTCGCTTTCGTTGATCTCCATTGTGCGAATAGCGTCGGTGGCTACACGAGGGACATCGCTGAGCTCGACATCGCGGCGGTCGTCTTCGCCGTCGTTTCGTCGGTAGACTGTAGGGCATCTACTGCGCGGGCCGGCATAATTGTTTTACACCTTTTCCAATCTGTGAATCCAAGTTCGCTCCTTATGATTTCGCCACCGCCCCTGTTTCCGGCAATGGTGCTCAGCGCTAGGAGTTTTCTGGTCCTCGTGTTGATGATTGGGACATTTGATGCTTTTCGTCGCAACCTACCGCGCAGATGCAATTCGAACCTGGAGTATTCGCAGCCGACAGACGGCACCGCACCTTTTTCTACCAAACTGTTGTAGTAGTGGTCTACTGCTGACTATAGTAATTCCCGACTTAGACTAACGTTGCTGGTAGCGCCACCTATTTCTTCGCCGGCTGGTGTCTCTATGAAGGCCGTATCGTCGATGTTCGCGAGGTAATCATCAAATTCATCATCGAAGTCATCATCATCATCGAGGTAATCGTCTCGATCGCCGGTAGTTCGATCGAATTCGTCCATGCCAATATCGCGACCAGCCATCTTTAACGATGTAGTAAACAAAAAACCATACGGGTTTAATATAGATTCAATAATGTCTTCGAGTCAATACGGTCGCAAACTGAATCCATACCGCAGACAGCGGGAGCCCCTCGGAGCGAAAGGCATGAGACAGAGCGTCGTTATTACGAACAACCCATCGACGATAAACCAGAACCAGCAGCTCTCGGCCCGCTTTCCCAACCTCGGAGCTAGCGACGTCATTGTGCCGGGACTGTTCGCCTCTCTTTCACTATTTCGCGGATGTCGACCGACGCGGACCGGACCGTCGTTCAGACCCTGGGTCACGCCATCGTAAAGAAGACCGTGATAAAGATTTCTGGTAATGAGGTGATGTCGATCGACGACAGCGACGTCTACCATTGCTACCAGGACCTGTGGAAGACGGCGCAAGAGCGCGAACATGCGTCAGGGTATTGACACCACCATCCGTCAGAACATAACCAGACTTAGAATCGGGACTGGTAACGCGGCAGCGAACGATGTGAGCGACAACGCGATCGCGGCCGCTTACGGCAACCGCTTCTACATCCCGCTCGACTTGCTGGAGAGCCACATGCCATACTATTAGAGCGCTTTGGCGGACCGCCTCGAATACGAACTAACGTTCAACGACTACGGCCTAGTTATCATAGCCACCGACATGGCATCGACGTATTCGATGGACAATGTTTCGCTGGATTACGATATGGTCACGATGCCCGAACTCGCACGAACCCAGAACCCAGTACGCCGGGCGCGTTGCCATACTTTACGACCGAGTTCTTCGCCATCGCAAGATGAAGAAAGACAAAAGCGACACATTGTGGAATATTTACGTCAACGTCCCCGCACGCTCGATGAAAGGCATATGGTGCTGTTCGAGGAGGCTCGGTTCGAGCTCGGGGCTAGAAAAAGCGACAAATTCTATAACCCCAAAATCACAAAGGTCGAGGTGACGATCGAGGGAGTTCCCAGTCAGCTCTACAGCCAGGGCCTTCGCGCGCACCAGCAGTGGGACGAAGCCAGAAAGCAGTTTGCTGCCGGCTCTAAGCGCTCCCCGGAGGTTGCCACGGATGCCAAAGACATGCAGCTCTCGGACTTCTCCCTCGCACAGTTCCTGACTACCAAATACGCGTTATAGCTGACATGCGAGCCAGCGACGACGACCAAATGCACGGTAGTGGACGCCAAGTTGAGAACGCTAGCGTGGGTGTGACGATCCAGATAACCAAAGAGGCGGACGGAGCTTGCGTATTGAACGTGTATCTATATATAATCACAGACGCGCAACTCAACATCGAAGATGGCCGATACGTCTCAGCACTCTACTGATATAACTATACCGAAAGATACCCACTCTGCCAAAATATGTGGGCAAACAGGATGCGGAAAAACGGTTTTCATCCTGGACTTGTTCGAGGGCCCCTACCGGCATGTATTTCGACACATCGTGATCCTGTGTCCCACTGTGCGACACAACGAGACTTTTGTAGGACACACTCTTAGAACAGTCTTAGAACACTCTTAGAACACTCTTCGACGTGCCGGTGCCTAACGAAGTCCACCAAGCGGACCTCCTG
>CM055281.1:42992115-43024297 GCA_029237695.1 Conchocele bisecta
GAAAAGGGGGAGATAATCCATGACCCGGGGTCAAATAAAAAATCTAAATAAACAGTGCTCATCTAGTCATCATAAGGAAGCTACATACCAAGTGTCAGGTCTGTGGCTAGTACAGTTTAAAAGTTTAATGACTTACAAGACCGGTGATGGACGGACTAATGGAAGGACGGGACGGACGGACGAGGGCAACACTAAATGCCCCCTCCACTATCGTGGTGGGGCATAACAAACTTTAACGCAAATGCTGGACGCACATGACGGACGCGCACCAAAAGCGGCGACTATATCACACCGACCACAACATCGCGCCGACCACTATATCATGCCGACCAGTCCACCACTATGTCACGCCGACCACAATGTCATGCCGACACTATATCACGCTGACCACTATATCACGACACGCCGACCACTATATCAAGCCGACCACTATATCATCACGCCGACCACTATATCACGCCGACCACTATATCATCACGACCACTATCACCGCGACCACAAGCGGATGTGATAATATAATATTGGTGTAATAAACATGCAAAACATGTAAGGAACAAAACTTATATTTGATCATTGGCTAGCATAAACGTTACCTGATAAATAGAATACCAGTGTTGTTTAAAGGTACATGCCCACTCAGTAGGCACAAACCGTTCTTAATATGAATTAAATAAGTGTATAATTGTGTCACTATTCCACCAGTTCTATACATTACGAGTGCCCGCCATACAGATATAATCATTTAGTAATATTAATTTTACTGATAGTGACGCGCTGTGGTATCAGGCTATTTTCATATGCAAAATGAGGCATGATATTTTTTAATTATTTATACTAGTTAAATGCGTCACTTGAAAAAATAATATTTTCGACAGATTATAAAGTATGATCATTGCACATCAAAAAATAAACACAGAAAATATATAGTATTGTCCCTTAACGTTTGAAGGAAACACGGTTATCGCCCCTGATATCCGTGTGAAAATTTACGTCTGATATAAAATGTGTAGCAATGCCAATCAATACGTGGGGTAATGGTGAATTAATGTTTATTTTGCCAGTAAATTTCTCAGATGATGTCTCTGATATAGAGAAAATTTTGTTTCTACTGAGTGGGCATGTACCTTTAATATCAAGTTAATCAGGCTCGGATACGGCAGGAATTCTAATTCCTACACGTTTCCAAGCCTTTCCTGATGAACTTGATATCAATAGACACGAGCCTGGTATTCTCTATATTTCCATGTGACGGCAATTCCCCACATTTCCTAGCCGTGCCTGATATAAAAAGACAATAGTCTGGAACTCTCTATGTAATGGGTGAGAGATCTACATAGAAGAAACATAAGATTTACAAAATTGTAGGAAAGTTCACGCACATAAATCTGCGAACCTAAAACACGCCAGATTCCATCAACCGTCAAAACTGGCAAACAGTGTAGATCGTAATGCAAGTAATTTTCATATTTTTTAAAGCATTAGAATGGGGATAATCATGCTTTGTTTTTCGATTTGGAGCTGTATGTTTGTTTGTTTGTTTATTAGTGTTTAACGGCCTATCAACAGCTAAGGTCATGTAAGGCCGGGCAAACCGGTTCGATCCCATTCTAACCGTCTGCATTGGGGGGAAAATCCCAAAATCAGAACAGAATATTTACATCGAGAACAAACATATTCAGCCCTGAAATTAGAATAACCTGACCTGGTTCCAGGTCCATACCACACCAAAGTCACTTGGCCCCTTCCCTTAAAGTAGGATTACGAATATCGTAATACTCACATAAGGGGTATAACACGTCGCCGTAAAACTGATTCACAGACCATAAAACCTCCTACATACCGCTCCAAATCGTAAAACAAAGCATGGTTATCCCCTAAATTGTATTATATATATTATTGCAAAGTAGATTATAATGTACATATTTACAGTTATCTAATCAAGTAAGGCACACTGAATTTTGGGAGTTGTGACCATTTTAGCTCCTGATCACATAGCACACATATTGCTTGCTAGAGGCACGACAGGCGTTTCATTGATGGAATGTGGAGCAGTATGGATCCTGATCAGACTGTGCGAACGCACAGTCCGATCTGGATCAAAACTGGTCGCAAAACCCATAAGCCCCATTTCTCCACCCACAGCCACAAATAATGGGTGTAACCAGATTCAACGCTCATGTACCAGGAAGCTAACTACTGTCTGTTCCACGTATTGCTGCCGACAAACTTTTGGCTGTTAAACACATTAAATATAAAACATATTTAAAATTAAGTACTTTTTCATCAATAACAAAATAGTCACCGTCCCCCAAACAAATATTTTTTATGAAATGCCATCAAATATTAATTTTAATGCGAAATTTAACATGGGAACTTAACATGGGGCAAGAAGGAGGAGGACCAGGAGGATCAAAAAAAACGAAAACAAAAATAGGACATTGACACCGAATCCTGGTGAGATAGCTTGGAAATGATGCAAATAAGAAAACAAGTTACATTTTGAAAATTGGTCCAAAAATAAAAAAATATTTAAACAAATCTATTTTAGTCCCCATTTTTTCCGCAATTAAATCGATATTTGATGGAATTTCATCATATAATTTTGTTGAGAGGTTGAATATTTTCTTAATAATGAAAAAGAGCTTAAAATTAAATATGTATTACATTTAATGTGCTTAATAGCCAAACGTTTGTCGGCAGCAAAACGTGGAGCAGACGGTAGAGATTCTGTTTGTAAAACATGGGTATGCCCCCAGGTACTGGACCATAAAAAAGAACAAGGAATGAGGCAAAGCCACATAACAACGGACATTTTGTTTGTTTGTTGGGGTTTAACGGCCTATCAACAGCTAAGGTCATTTAAGGCCGGGTCAATGGGTTTCATACTAAGTCACATATTCTACCTGTACAAGTACATGTTCAAGTACATATACAAATGGGGTGAAAATCCCAAAATCAGAATTGAATATTTACAATAACAAAACTATATATTCAGCCCTGAAATCAGAATAATCCTGATCTGATGCCAGGTCCTCGCCACACCAGAATCACTTGGCCCCTCCAAAAAGTAGTAGGATCAGAAATAATCATACTACTTACACGGACGGACATACGGATGGACGCAACCTCAAGAGCAACTCAATATGCCCCCTCCCTTGCTATCGCATAGGGGGCATAAAAATGTATCTGAGGGCAAAACTAGGGTGCTTGGCACCAGATCAGGACACTGAATATCATTTGACAGTTTGTTTGTTGTTTTTTGGGGTTTAATGGCCTATCAACAGCTACGATCATTTAAGGCCGGGTCAATGGGTTTAGTACTAAACCCCACATATTACCTGTACAAGTACATGAACATGTTCCAGTACATGTACAAATGGGGGGAAAATCCCAAAATCAGAACTGAATATTTACAATAAAAAACTATATATTCAGCCCTGAAATCAGAATAATCCTGATCTGATGCCAGGTCCTCACCACACCAGAATCACTTGGCCCCCCCCCCCCCGAAAGCAGTTGTATCAGTAATAATCTTACTACTTTTATAATGGGCAATAACCCAATTCAACTCCCAGGTAACAAAAGAGAGAGAAACGTACCTGAGGGCCAAATCAGGCAAATAATTATTCCTATAAGGAGGAACCCCTACCGTTAAGTTACGCCGTCGCGTTTGTCCGACCAACCACTACATCATTTGCCAGATAATACCAACTTGAAAACATGTCATTTGCTGTCTGTTGCATGTGTTGCTGCCCAAGAAACATTTGGCTATTAACTCTTACACCGCTATCTTCATTTTTGTCGTCTGCTGTTTATTTTCTGTTTTCCATTTTTGTCATAAAAAACATGCTTTGACAGCACTTTAGAATAATTTACAACAAGCTTTGACAGCACTTCACAATCATTTCTATGGAAATGGTAATGATTCTGAAGTGCTGTCACAACATGTTTTTATTGAGAAATAAAGCAACATGTAAAAGCAACAGCAGACGACAAAAATATTTAATTGCAAGTACTTTTTCATCAATAACAATAAAGACACCCTCCCCAATTGGTTTTCATTTCATGAAATTCCATCAAATAAATTAACATGGGGGGGGGGGGGGGGAATGAGGAAACCTGGCTAGATTGCTTGGAAATGATCCAATTAAGAAAACAAAATGTTTTAAAATCGGTCCACAAATTCCAAAATTATTTGAAACTAAAAAATGTGGTCTGTCGACGCACTTAGGGCACCTATAGGTGATTTGAGAAATTCTTACAAAAACATCCAAAAATAAACGTACAGACACAGAAGGTGAAACCTATAGGTCACCGTCGAATCTCGGCGGGGTCCTACAAAAACATGTTTACGTCACATGTTAACCATAGAATAAAATCAATATTTGATGGAATTTTATCATAAATTTCTTTTTCGAGAGGGTGACTTTTTTGTTATTGAAGAAAAAAGTACTTACATTTAAATATGTTTTTTAATTTAATGTGTTTAATAGCCAAACGTTCGTCGGCAGCAACATGTGGAACAAACTATAGGCACGAGTGAGTTCGACTACATCTTCCAATGTTGCATCATACTAAAATTTCACTTCATAAATGCGAACACCGCCCTCGTTTCAATAGAAACATCGCGCATTGCTTGCTCCAGCACACGGAATGTTGGGGAAACATTGTCACGTCGCCATGACAACAGAATGTGCATCGCCCGGTTGACAGCACCTCTATAATCCATCTGGATTTCCTCGATTTTCATTTGCGATAATCCCAACAACATCCCCAATGGTTTGTACTTTTTGCTGATTGTTTTCGCGATCTGAAAAATCTGTTTGTCAGTGGGAAATTTCTCAAGTACGTACTGGGAGAGAACGGGTGTTGCCTGTTGGCAATGGCTAGGGACAATTTCGTCACAGTACCAATCACGTAGCAACTCATCGCAGTTCATCGGATGGCTTTCGTCGTGGTCGTCGCAGATTACCGTGTTGCCTTTGTGTCGTTTCTCTAGCAACATATCGACTTTAAACCGCGTATCAACGTCGTCCAGATCTTTTAAAGGACATTTAATCGATAGTTCCAGGTCAGACAACTGCGCGAGACCTAAGCACTTGTTAATCCTCTCCAACGCATGTCGTACGAAATCCCTGACCTCCGTGCAGACTTTGTTGGTAGCAGGATGCGGATCTTCCTTGCTATAGTTGCTCACCCACAGCTGAATGACGCATTCGCGGAAATACAGCGTCATTCGATGAACGTCGCCGACCTTAAAGCATCCATACCCGCAGTAAATAAGATTAGTTTTACCTTGTTTCGCGATTTGCCAGTGCACTATACACTCTGCAATCAGACGCTGGAAAATGCCGGCGGAAAGAAAGCCGTCTGCCATCGTTATACACAGCACGGGCGTACTGACGGACTTATCATAGACGACGTTCGGAGGTTTCTTGAGCATACATGGGACTAAATGGTACTGGCTGTTAGAGTCGCTGTTACATTGTGCGATTATGTCTAGTTTTTCCATTAGCAGGATCAGGTGGCCGCGCTGGTCCCAGAAACGCTTATTCTTGTCTTGACACCATACCGCCTCTACAAGTGATATTCATTCGTGTTACTTACAGAGCTCCAGATGATAAAAATCGAAAATAGAAAAAAACAGCAGATGACAAAAAATTCAGATAGCGGTGTAAGGGTTAACAGCACTTTAGAACCATTTCAATTGGAAATTATTATAAACTACTGCCGAAACATGTTTTAGATGAGAACAAATGGAAAATGAAAAATAAATAGCAGACACAATTTAAATCACCAGTGTAAGGGTTAAATAAGACACGCCATGTGATTTTGTACTTTCGGACATCTGCGCAATTTCATGAAATACGTTTACAAAATTTTAAATATTTTCCGTAAATGGCGTCAAAGGTGGACAATATTTTCCGCATGTACTCTTTATTTATGAAAAATATTGAATATTTTGTAAACGTATTTAATGAAATTACGCAGATGTACGAAGGTATAAAATCACATGGCGAGTCTCAAATGTGACGGTGACTGGAGAAATGGGATTCATGAAATTCATGTGGTAACTTTAATGGGATTCACTGATTCATGACCAGTGTAGATCCTGATCAAATAGTACACTTCTGTGGCCTGATAACGATCTACATTGCTTGTCAGATTAGAACCATGACGGGTGTTTCATGGATGGAATGGCAAACAGTGAATATCCTGTCAGATCAGACTGTGCAGATTTAATGGGGTACACACGTTTAAAGTTAAAGTTATCACATGGAAGCAAAATAATTGCACAATAAACAATCTATGTTTAACATTTATCAAGCAGGATTCTTCCCAGGGCTGATATGAATGCATATATAAGGTGGGTAATGTTATCACAGGGAAACAAAAGAATAACCGATCTATTCTTGGCACTTGATGTTGAGGGGTTGACGTCCACATCAAACAGGATTCTTTCCATGGTTAATATGTATGTAAAGTATCATGAAAGTTAGTAACGTTATTGCACAGAAACAAAAGCAATTGTTGGCACTTATGACCTTGAAGTATTGTGAAGGTTGTATACACAGTAGTGGTGTTATAGCGTACCGATGAGACTTGGCCGGAGGATTCCCTTGTGATACAATTCCTGCCATTGCTCAAATATCTCCAGGTTCTTTAAGCAGAATTCTTTCGCCGTGATGATGGACTTGAGGCAGTCGACAAGCCACTGGGGGTCAAGGACAACATTGTCACGGAGACCGAGGTCACTGCAAAGATCAAATGTGTCGTTGACTGAATAGAGGATTTTACATCAGTGATAATTAAGCCCTTAGAAAGCGGAAACCGAAAATTGTTGTCTGCACTTGTTTCATTGTTTGTCTTTTCTTTCAATAATACAAACATGGTTTGGCAGAATATGAGAATCATTTATACTGGATATGATTCTAAAGTGCTGCCAATCATGTTTTTGGTAAGACCGAATGGAGAATAAACTAGACGGCCACAGCCCGCATGTCGCGCCTGCCGAGGCTTTGATAGTATACCAAACAAGAAAATGTGGCCTGTCGGCACACGAATGCCCCCGGCGGCAGATTGAAGAATTGCAGATTGAAGAAACTATGGCAAAGTTAATTATACATTTTAATGTGAGAAAAAGTTCAATGTTGTGAAGGTCAAAATTAAATACCGGTACAGAGTGGCCTGCGGTTCTCTTACCAGGCGAATTGCAATTCCTGGAGCACAGGATTGCAATTCGCGTTCCCATTAATTGCAATTGGACCGCAATCGGACTGCAATCATGTGACTGCGGTCCAAAGAGTTGGTTGCGGAATTGCAATACTTATAGCGCAGTTAGCGCTGCGCTCCGCTTTTAATTGCAGTTTATGCTCCTTTTTTCTTTAAACTGCGAAAGAATGACCGTTTTACGTGCGCTCTGCGGTCAAACCAGCGGACCGCTCTGCTTGACCAATGCGGCAATAACAATCGAAATAGTTGACAAACGTAACCGTGTTCCAATCCAAAATTTTATCCCATCTATTTCATTCAAAGTGACTAGAAAGTCAGCGGTAGTTGTTGATCTGTTTTTTTGGTGCGCAAATATAAATCGGCGGGTTATTGCGAGACAAACAGTGAAACATTGACCTTGACAATTTCTTCGACAAAACAAAATGTCGTCACTGCCGTTACGAACAAATTAATAGACACCACCATACTCACAATATATTTATTTTCATATCAAATCAAATTATAATGTGTGGTCTACGGTATAATATAGCAAAGCTAAGCATCAATTTCGCGTTTTGTTTACTTTTTCGTCGGTATCAAATTACGTTTTCCTATTCTGTTAACATTATTTCGACGCGATCCTATAGTCGACATGACACTTTCTGAGATCAACACAACTTTTCATAATGTCTTTCAATTTCAAGCTGCAAGGAGACTGTGAATTGCATATTAAGCATAATAACATGGTGAACATATTGATAATAATTTTAAAAGAAAAGCAGATTTTAATTTTCGAAACCTGATCATAAAAAATAAATTAAAAATTTATTTTGGTATTAGATTTCTATTACTGCAAACGTTCTGTTCTGGCTGTTGATTTCTATTGGCCCGAATCAAATTTTGTGAAGATAATATTTATTCCGGTTTAAAATAAAACGGTTTACTTGTGTCACACAGTGAGAAAGATAAATAACGGCCCGGAATCGAACCAGGGACCTCATGTTTACCGTACCATGCCCATGGCTCTACCGAGCCAGCTAACAAGGCACAGAGCATACACACTTCATCCTCATAGTCAGTTGCGTACTGTGACATTCTTCTCCACCAAATTGAAATTCGTTCTCGAATTCCATGTTTAATTTTTGTCTCCGAATTCCATATGTTTGGGTACAATTTTGGGAGTATTTATCAGTCGCGGTCCTTCGTTGGGCAACAATTGTCACTGGGCAGAAATATGTCCAGCCAGAATTCCATATTTGTGGAACATTTCTTCATCAGTCACGACTCCACGTTGGGAGTAGTTGCGGCAAGTAACTGCAGAATACTGAATTATCGTCCGTACCCAGAGTTACGGTGCTCCATAGGTTTTTCCTGCAGAGTACCGAATCGGATCTCATTCGAGCTTTAGCTGTTAATTGTGACATATTTTTCCTTACTTATTACACAGAAATGAATAAGTATAATACTGACATTTCTTTCAATTGAAAAATACAGAAAATGTGTCGCAATTAACAGTTGAAGTGCAAATCAGATGTGATTTGGTACTTTGCAGGGGAAACCTACGGATAGCACCATAACTCTCGGTACGGACGATGCGGGAGTATTCTGCAGAGTTACTTCCCGCAACTACGTTGGGCACTAAATGTCACAGGGTGAGAAAGATGCGCACCAGCCCGGAATCGAACCGGGGATCTCTGGTTTACCACACCATCGCTCTACCTACTGAGCAAACCGTGCACAAATACACACTTATTCACCATAGTGATCACTTCATTCAACCAACAATTCACAAGCTAGAAGTTATGCCAAATTATTACAGTCAACGTCACAGATTATGCTCTTGGCGACATTAGCGGACACAAATGTGTCCATCAATTTGATCAAATAAACAACGGAATCTGACAGATAACACTACGACGGCGCATGGAAACATCATTATTCTGGTACTTGGAATCAAAATAGTGGATATTAAGGTCAATATGTGAGGCGCTGACAGAACCTTTAACATTTATTATCACGATAGCAGCTACAGGGATTGTTGGACGCATTTATTTAGAGAAAAAAGAGATTACAACCGGCATTGGATAATATACTAAGTGACATTTTGTTCTAAGGTACACCAAGATAGAGGATTAAATTTGCGACAATGTTGGATTCTGGATTTTGTGAACAGGTGACATAAATCGGAGCTGGATAAGAACCGACAGAAATGATTCTGAATATGCGTGCTTGGTCTGTAGTTATTCTTCCAGATCATGTCATGCATGTTTTAATTTCACGTCATGTCAAAGCAGCACTATTGAACATAATGAATAACTTTACTATTCTACACCAGAATTAAAGTTCATTCATCGTCTGATGTGTAACTGATGATTTAAGGTAAGTTACTTGTATATGACAACTTTTGTCTCACTAATTTGTATGCCCCACCACGATAGTGGAGGGGGCATTTAGTGTTACCCTTGTCCATTCTTCCGTCTGTCACCAACCTAGTAACTCGTAAAACTTTTAAACCGTAATAGCTACAGACCTAAAACTTGGTACATGTATGCTTGATTCGACCCCATGGTCATGGATTATCTCCCCCTTTTCAAGTTGGAATTTTCAAATTTTGGCTTGTAGCTCGTAAATTTTTTAAACCCTAATAGCTACACACCTGAGACTTGGTATGTAGCTTCCTTATGATGAGTAGATTTGCTATGTTTATTTTGATTCGACCCCCGAGTCATGGATTATCTCCCCCTTTTTTTAATTAGAATTTGAAAATTTTGCCTTGTAACTCGTAAAACTTTTGGTAATAGCTACAGCACTGAAATTTGATATGTAGCTTCTTTATGATGAGTAGATGCGGAAAGTTTATTTCGATTTTTGATTCGAACCCCGTGTCATGGATTATCTCTCCCTTATGGACACTGGAAGTTTGCCTTGTAAAAGCGATATGTGGGGTATCCGTGTTCTATGAACACATTTTCTAGTTTAGTTATCTCCCTTTGTTTTTTCGCGCACTGATTTGTCCGGAGCATAACGCGAACACCCTTTGCAATATTGTTTATGAAACTTAACACATGCATAGGTCCCACGGGACAGTGCGGAGCTAGCGTTAAAGGTACATGCCCACTCAGTAGGCACAAAATGTTTGTTATGTCAGAGACATCATCGGAGACATTTTCTGGCCAGATAAACAATCATTTACCATTACCCACGTATAGTTTGGCATTATTATACATTTTATATCAGAAGAAAATTTCCACATTGATATCAGGGACGATAACCGTGTTTCCTTAAAATGTTAACGGACATTACTATTTATTCTCTGTATTTATTTTTTGATGTGCAATGATCATACTTTATAATCTGTCAATTTTCTTTTTCAGTTGATGCATTTAATTAGTATAAATAATTATAAAATATCATGCCCCATTTGCACATGAAAATACCGATACCACTGTGCGTCACTATCAGTAAAATAAATATTACCAAATGATTATATCTGTATAGTGGGCACTCATAATATTTATAACTAGTGGAATAGTGACAATTATACACTTATTTAATTCCCACAAAGAGCATTTTTAGCCTACTGAGTGGGCATGCACCTTTAAAAAGGGGTTGGGACAATTTTTGTCGCGACCGCCTGCGGACAGTGCGATATAGTCTGCGCATTGACATCCATCCGTAGTTTTTTTGCCGAGCCTGCTTGCAGAAAGCGAGACTTACTGATCACAATGACGTCCGTGCATCAGTCCGTGCGTCAGTCCGTCCGAAATCGGTGTATGTTTTTAAATACCATATCCTAAGTCACATTGACTTGAAACATCAAATGCTTATTAGTCATCATCCATATATTCAATCTGTGTCCCACTCATGCGGCCCCTGTGCCCCAAGGTCAAGGTCAAATGACTTTGAAATTTGTGTTAAAGTTTTTGCATACCTTATATCTCCACAACACTTACTGAGATTTGCTTCACACTTCAGATAATTCTTTATTATCATCCATATTTTCATATTATAGCCCACGCATGCGACCCACATGCCCAAGATCAAGGTCAAATGACTTTCAAATTTTCCTTAAAGCTTTTACATACCTTAATTCAAATTTCAAATAAATATACTCCGAGACCATCAAATGCCTCGGTGGGCTCGACATGCGGGCCATGGCCATCTGGTTTTTATTTACCGTAGGTTAAAGTTTTTAAGAACACTATATCTCAGAAACAGCTTCGCCAATTCACTCGAAGCTTCACATGTGTGTTTATCATCATCCATATTTCCATTCTTTGCTCAACCCCTGCAACCCCTGTGCCCAATATCAAGGTAAAATTACTTTGAAATTTACCTCAAAGTTTTTGACATTCCTGCATGCGGACAGTGCAATATAGTTGTCACATTGGCCTACATACGTACGTACATCCATATATACGTCACTTCGTGCGTCTGGTTAATTTTTTTTTATTTAAGGTTAAAGTTTTTAAAGGTACATGCCCACTCAGTAGGCACAAACTGTTCTTTATTGCAATTAAATAAGTGTATAATTGTGTCACTATTCCACCAGTTCTAAAAATTACGTGTGCCCGCTATCCATATATAATCATTTAGTAATATTTATTTTACTGATAATGACTAACGGTGGTATCAAGCTATTTTCATATTCAAATGAGGCATGCTATTTTTTAATTATTTATGCTAATTAAATGTACATACCCACTCAGTAGGCACAACAATTAAATTTATGTGTATTCTCAGTTATTTGTAGGAATTAAATACTGGTAAGTGTATAATTTTGTCACTATTCCACCAGTTCTAAACATTACGAGTGCCCGTTATATGGATATAATCATTTAGTAATGTTAATTTCACTGATAGTGACACGCGGTGTTATCAGGCTATTTTCATAGGCAAATGGGGCATGATATTTTTTAATTACTTATACTAATTAAATGTGACCCCCTGAAAAATAATGTTTTCGACAGATTATAAAGTATGATCATTGCACATCAAAAAATAAATAGTAATGTCTTGGTAACATTTTAACACGGTTAGCAGTGTGGAAATTTACGTCTGATATCAAATGTATAATAATGCCAATAAATATGTGTATTAATGGTGAATTAATGTTTATTTTGCCCGAAAGTGTCTCAGATGATGTCTTTGATATAAAGAACATTTTGTGCCTACTGAGTGGGCATGTACCTTTAAGAACACTATATCTCTGAAACCGCTTCACCAATTCACTCGAAACTATACATACTGTGTATTTTTCACCCATATTTTCATTACTATTAGTATGTGCCCAATGTCACGGTCAAATTACTTTGAAATTTCCCTTAAAGTTTGTGTTGGGCCCGCTTGCAGAGAGAGCGATATAGTCGGCACATTGGTGTGCATTCAGGATAAAGTTTTTAGTTAAAGTGTTTATTTAGTTAAAGTTTTGGGGTATACTATCAAAGCCTCGGTGGGTGCGGCATGTTTTTACGTCAACGGGCTAATGCTTTGTTGCAATAACAAAATTGTTTGTGCTATCAAATGCCTCGGCGGGCACGACATGCAGGCCATGGCCATCTAGTTATTATGGCATGCGATTTGATCAGTCGGCCATCGCACAATGACTAGCTTAGCACTTGATCAGTCGGCCATCGCACCAGGACTAGTTTAGAACTTGATCAGTCGACCATCGCTCCAGGAATTGTTTAGAACTTGATCAGTCGGCCATCGCACCAGGACTAGTTTAGAACTTGATCAGTCGACCATCTCACCAGGACTAGTAAATAGCACTTGATCAGTCGGCCATCGCACCAGGACTAGTTTAGAACTTGATCATTAGGCCATCGCACCAGGACTAGTTTAGCCTTGATCGGTCGGCCATCGCACCAGGACTAGTGTAGCCCTTGATCAGTCGGCCATCGAACCAGGACTAGTATAGAACTTGATAAGTCGGCCATCGCACCAGGACTAGTTTAGCCCTTGATCAGTCGGTCATCGCACAAGGACTAGTAGAACACTTGATCAGTCTGCCATCGCACCATAACTAGTATAGCGCTTGATTAGTTGCCCATTGCGCCATGCCCAGTATAGCAGTTGATCAGTTGGCCATCTCACCATGCCCAGTATAGCACGTGATCAGTCGGCCATGCCGAGCATAGCACTTGATCAGTCGGCCATCGCACCAGGACTAGTAGAGCACTTGATCAGTCTGCCATCGCACGATAACTAGTATAGCGCTTGATCAGTCGCCCATTGCACCATGCTCAGTATAGCACTTGATCAGTTGGCCATCTCGCCATGCCCAGTATAGCACGTGATCAGTCGGTCATGCCGAGTATAGCACTTGATCTGTCGGCCATCACACCAGGACTACTTTATCTGTCGCCATCTCACCAGACTACTTTGCATTGACATCGGCCATCGCACCAGGACTAGTATAGCACTCAATCAGTCGGCCATCACACCAGGACTAGTTTAGAACTTGATCAGTCGGTAGTCACACCAGGAATACTTTAGCACTTGATCAGTCAGCCATCGCACCCAAACTAGTTTAGCCCTTGATCGGTCGTCCATCGCACCAGGACTAGAATAGCACTCGATCATCGGCCATCGCACCACGACTAGTTTAGAACTTGATCAGTCGGCCATCGCACCACGACTAGTTTAGTCCTTGATCAGTCGGCCATGGCATCAGGACTAGTATAGCACTCGATCAGTCGGCCATCGCACCATGACTAGTTTCGAACTTGATCAGTCGGCCATCGCACCATGAATAGTATAGCGATTGATCAGTTGGCCATCGCACCAAGATTAGCATAGCACTTGATCAGTCGGCCATCGCATCAGTCGGCCACGTCATCCTGCGTTACAGACAGAAGTGGTGGTCGGGGGGTGTAGTGTGGTCATAGACAAAAACTGATGGTGGTGTTGATACACATTGTTCCCACTGTGGGATATAGACCGGAACTTTTAGGACGCCAAATGTAGATGGCTGTTGTGTGTGGGGAATCATTGTTTTGTGTCCCCGGTGGTGGTGCGGAGTACAATGATGAATTACTGATGAATTACTTCCCAATCCTCAGTTTTAAATTGTTTCTGTATCGTAAAACTGAAAATTTATTCATTTTGAAAAACTTAAAATTGTGGCAGATGATCGAAATGAAAACCGGATGTTGACATGCGAAATGAACCGGTGCATCGGTATATTTTAACAGCACGATGACCCCACTGTATATTCATACAATATCCGTACGGATATATCGTATATACGAACGAATATCGTATGTTTGTATAATATTTGTATAGTACGTTTGTATAATGTAAACAAACTGTACTATACAATGATACGGTACCACATACCAATATTATATGATCATACGATATGCTCATAAATTTATCAATACTATACGAATACGATATGTATACGATATTAGTATATGGGCAAGAATTCGCGATTCTGGAGAAATTATTTGTCCATCGGAAGTATAATCATTGAAAAAAATATAACCAAAATTAGTGTGTGTATGTAACATGTTCTTGTCAAACCCTGTTACATACGTATAACCAGTCCAGTAGCTTACAATATGGAACCTGATTAGTTTCTTTACTGACATATTGAACCATCTGGCGGTGAGTCTTAAGATGCAAGTAAGAATTTTTGTTTTATCTAAAAAGAAACAAAAATGGTAAAAGTGTATTTAATTTTATAATATTTCTTGTCAACAAACTGTTAGATAAGCAGAAGTTGCTTCATGTAAACATAGAAAACAACAATCAACAGCAGGTTTATATTACTACATTTGTTAGAAATCAGCATATTCTCACTTTTGGCACCAAAACATAGAGGATATGGCCAGTTAGAAAAAAAATGATAGGAAGTATAGTTTTTCATGTTTTTCATGTCAAAATGTTACATACTGCTGTAAATCAGATCAAAGTGTTTTAACGGACTGGCCATGGCAATATATAAGCAAAATCAATGCATTTAACATAAAGCTGCTCATAATAGATTTGTTACAAACCAAACATCTTTTATAATCTTATTTACAAAATATGTAAAGGAATTTCAATAATGTGTATGTAAACATTGACAAAATTGACAAAATTGTACATACATCAATTGCCTCAAATGTTGAAATAGTCTGTTCATGATAATAATTAAATTTAATAAAAAGTTTATAAAATAAATCCTGTCCCTGTAGGTTTATTATAAGTTTGTAAATAGCTCATGTAGTGCTATTTGCTGTATAAATAAAGGAAGGTATATGATATGTATGTAACATTGACGAAAACATGTTACAGTACCTTAAAGATGTTGCAATGGAGTATTCAGGATATTTTAAATTATCAAATTGTGGATTTAAGCAAAATTTGGTGATAATGGGATGGTTGCAAACTCTAATCTGCTCATGTAAACTTATTACTAACATAAATAAATAAACCTGACAAATGTGCATGTAACATTTACAAGAATAACATATTGCAATCTATTTATTTATTACACATTAATCAAAACATTTTCTGTGTAAACTGTTAACAATCATCTTATCTGTATACAGTTAATTGTCTTACAAGAAGAAATTCCAGTTGCCACAAAGTAATAATTCCAGCACAAAAATATTTACGCAATTTCCTAACATTTGATTGGCTTGTAGCAAGTCTCTGTCCAAAATTTATATCCCAGTAAACTCCCACGCCGAACTACTTTCCGTAACCGTGAGGCGCAGTTAAAATAATTCTTAAGAAAACGGAAAATAAACACAATTTCTTGATGAATTTATTTCAAATGCTGGAATTATAAGGAATAAATGGCCTTTTTGTGGAATTTATCGGGGATATAAACTTGGAAAAGTCGCGGGAATACTGGACGAGGCCTTCCGGCCTTCGTCCAGTATTCCCGCGACTTTTCCAAGTTTATACCCCGATAAATTGCACAAAAAGACCATTCATTCCTATAATAAGCATCCAGTCTCTAAAAAAAAAGAAAAAAAAAAGTATTGCTTGGCATATTGTCAATGTTACATACGCGACTTCGATCAAATGTCACAATATACTTCTCAAGGTAAGGCATGATTTAAAATAATGCCTCTACAAAAAATAAGGTCCAAATAGGTTTGTTACACGCCATAAACATATAGTATAATCTCATTTCTAACAGTTTAAAATGAGCATGGAATATGTGTATGTAACATTTGACAAGAAAAATATATTGTAGCCATTTTTTCATCAACCAATAATCAATGCATTTTCTGGTAAAGGTGATTGTTAGTGCACAGTAAAACACGTCTTTACACAACAAAGAAACTAAGATCCCATTTGAAAGCAACATAGGATCACCAAATACATATTACCTCTTTGTCAATGTTACATACACGAGATTCAGCACATTTCTATCTCTCCGTAGTCAAAGGCATGTATATTCTGCAAGCAACTGCCAGTGTCCAAACCCTAGTGGCTTGGACTATGCCACGTTGTAGTTTTTCTAACAAAGCACAAAATCTAAAAAATCTCTTAAATGTCCCCCTATTAGGCCAAATACTGAAATCTGGCCCATATATATATACAAATAGGTAAGGAGCAGAAAAGCGCTACTGTAGGTGTATATACGCGTAACGCTAAGTTTTTACCTCAAATAGCGAAAGAATGACCACACAAACGGTATCGCGAAAGAATGACCGCACAAACTAGACCGTGAAAGAATGACCGCACAAACGGTATCGCGAAAGAATGACTGCAAAAACGGGACCGCGATTGGACCGCAATTAGACTGAAATTTCAGAGGGGACGAATTGCAATTCGAGGACCGCTGGATTGCAATTCTTGGTAAGAGAATCGCAGGCGGAAGTGTAGTTTAGCCCTTGATCAGTCGGCCATCGCAACAGGACAAGTATAGCACTCGATCAGTCGGCCATCGCACCAGGACTAGTTTAGAACTTGGTCAGTCGGCCATCGCTCTAGGACTAGTTTAGAACTAGATCAGACGGCCATTGCTCCAGGACTAGTTTAGAACTTGATCAGTCGGCCATCGCACCAGGACTAGTTTAGGCATCACGGGACGGTTGAAAATAGCCAAAATTGACTGCTTTTCTGAGGGCGGCGGGTGACTTATAAAAATCACCACCTCTCACAATCAGTTAAGGAGGCTCTTGCGACAAGTATTGAAAAATACTCGCAAATGAAGTACAAATCGCGCGCCACAATACAAATTCAGTAACCGCATCAGATGTGTTCAATTAATTTTTTACAAAGTTACCCCACCCACCTATTTTTGGCCAAATGTTTCAACACGATTGAATTTATCGGAATCGTTTTCATGAAAATATGAGGCACAGATACTTTGTTATGTCTTGTTCTATCACTTGTAACACCACACCATTTTCTGAAAATGATTTCAAAGCGGGGTCATAACCAGCTCAAATTTTCGCTACAAATGCCCGAAAAATACCTTAAGTTCTGACGCGAAACCGTACCGGCGAGACAACATAGCAGGCGACATTTTCCAAGATGTCAAAATCAACTGGAGCTAACATTCAGTTTCGTAGAATTATGAAATACTCTAAAAAATACACCTAGTCAAGCCTCCCAAAGTCAAGAAATATTCTTAAACCTATTTTTCTAGACACACTGGTGTAACTTACAGGGTCGGTAGTGAAGTATATAGAAAATCGACCACCCCCTTTTTAAAGCTAGCTGCCCACTGTCCCGTGAGACCTTAGCACTTGATCAGTCGGCCATCTCACCATGACTAGTATATAACTTGATCAATCGGCCATCGCTCCAGGACTAGTTTAGCCCTTGATCAGTCAGCCATCGTACCAGGACTAGTTTAGCCCTTGATCAGTCGGTCATCGCACCTGGACTAGTATAGCACTCGATCAGTCGGCCATCGCACAATGACTAGTTTAGAACTTCATCAGTCGGCCATCGCACCACGACTAGTTTAGAACTTGATCAGTCGGCCATCGCACCTGGACTAGTATAGCACTCGATCAGTCGGCCATCGCACAATGACTAGTTTAGAACTTGATCAGTCGGCCATCGCACCGCGACTAGTTTAGAACTTGATCAGTCGGCCATCGCACCAAGACTAGTATAGCACTTGATCAGTCGGTCATCGCACCAGGACTAGTTTAGCACTTGATCAGTCGGCCACGTCATCCTGCGTTACAGACAGAAGTGGTGGTCGGGGGGGGGGGGGGGAGGGGTGTAGTGTAGTCATAGACAAAAACTGGTGGTGGTGGTGATACACATTGTTCCCACTGTGGGATATAGACCGGAACTTTTAGGACGCCAAATGTAGATGGCTGGTGCATATATGGCAAGAAATCATGGCAGATTCCCTGGTAGGCTGGTGTGCGTGGGGGATCATTGTTTTGTGTCCCCGGCGGTGGTGCGGAGTACAGTGATGAATTACTGATGAATTACTGTATTGAACACACATGTATATGTACTGTGATACAGTACTTCACAATCCTCAGTTTTAAATTGTTTCTGTATCGTAAAACTGAAAATGTATTCATTTTGAAAAACTTAAAATTGTGGCAGATGAACGAAATGAAAACCGGATGTTTACATGCGAAATGAACCGGTGCATAGGTATATTTTAACCGCACGATGACCCACTGTATATTCAAACCATACCATATCCGTACGGATATATCGTATATACGAACGGATATCGTATGTTTGTATAATATTCGTATAGTACGTTTGTATAATGTAAACAAACTGTACTATACGATGATACGATAATTTTTTACAGCAAATAGCGAAAGAATGACCGCACAAACGGTCATCGCGAAAAGAAATGAACAAAATGAGAGAAAAGAAAACCCGCCACAAACTGGACCGCGAAAGAATGACCGCACAAACGGTATCGCGAAAGAATGACTGCAAAAACGGGACCGCGATTGGACAGCAATTAGACTGCAATTTCAGAGGGGACGAATTGCAATTCAAGGAGTGTCAGCTATACATATATAAGTACTTAGTAATATTTATTTTACTGATAGCGGCGCGCGGTGGTATCAGGCTATTTTCATGTGCAAATGAGGCAGGATATTTTTTAATTATTTATACTAATTAAATGTGTCACCTGAACATATAATATTTTCGACAGACTATAAAGTATCATCATTGCACATCAAAAAATAAATACGGAGAATAAATAGTAATGTCCGTTAACATTTTAAGGAAACATGGTTATCGCCCCCGATATCCTTGTGGAAATTTATGTCTGATATAAAATGTATAACAATGCCAATCAATACGTGGGATAATGGTGAATTTATGTTTATTTTGCCAGAAAATGTCTCAGATGACGTCGCTGATATAAATAACATGTTGTTCGTTCTGATTGGGCATGTACATGTACCTTTAATGTGTGAAAAAAGTTCAAAGTTATGAAGGTCATATTAAGGGCAGCATGACTATCTGGCATTGTTCCACAAGTATGATGTATCGAAATATTGAGGTCATCTAAAAGGGATATAGAAGTTGACAGAATTGAGAAACTCTGGCAAACTTATTAATGTGTGAAGGTCAACAGGTTAAGGTGATATTACGGGCATCATGGATGTGTGGAATTTGTCCACAAGTATTCTGTGTTGAAATATTTAAGTAATCCACCAAGGGATATAGAAGTTATGACAGAAATGAGAAACTCCGGGCGAACTTCTTGATGTGTGAAAAAGTTGAAAGTTGTGAAGGTCAAACTGTCAAGGGCATCTTGGATGTGTGGCACTTGTCCTCAGGTATGCTGTGTTGAAATATTTAAACAATACTTCAAGGGACATAATCGAGAAACTCTGGCGAACTTCTTAATGTACAGGACACACGGATGGACTCACGGACACAGTCCAAACACTATATGCCTCCGGCTCTACCGAGGGCATAAAATCGTTAACCAAAAACTTTAACATTGGACGCATGTATGTACGCCAATGTGCCTTGCCGACTATATCACGCTCTCCCCAAGCGGGCAGGACAAAACAGATGACAAGATTTAATTCAGCATTGATATTTATTAACCATTTCAACATCACAGGCCAATATAGTGGTATTGGCAAACAGTGTAGATCTAAATGAGCCGGCTCGTATTTCATATTTTTGAGAACACAAACATCCCCTTTTCATAAATGAACTAGTCTGAAAATCATTTTGTGATGATTTGATTTGTTGCACAATTAACATATCAAAATCCATTCCATGCCGTGACACTCGGGAACTGTTTGAACCTGCGGCCTAAGACCTTGGGGTTCAAACAGTTCCCTCGTGCCACGGATACGTTTACCCACGGCTGACCCTTATATTTATTAAACAAGCTTACTGATTCTACGTCGAGTTCCCAATGCAACCAGTCAAAAGTATCATAAATATAAATATAAATAGAAATATCATACTAAATCCACATAAATGTTAAGATGCAGTGTATTGCATAAGAATAACACCATACATTGAAGCTGTACTGATCACCTGATATATATTCTGTAGCAGCCACATTTACTATAGGGTTAACTGTATTGTAATTTTGAATTTGCGGCGTATATCAGAAAATGATAAGTCGGAAAATCTGTTTATACGGCGACGCGTTAGTGGAGTCATTAACCACATTTTCAGACCTATCATTTTCTCATATACACGGCAAATTTAAAAATTACAATGCGGTTAACATATTTATTACGCACATATTTACTGTCTTGCAAATTGTATCGAGCCTAGTTGGAAAATCGTACCGGAGTGGTTGCGCAGGTCATTCCGGACGGATCACACAAATAATTTTACAAAGAAAATAGTTCCAATAAAATGACAAGATATTAGCAATTTTTAGCAAATAATTTCACTTTGAGTAATCAGTAGTTTGAGGTATCCAGAGCTCCAGATAAGGTGAGTATTGGTGTATTTTACGCAATTGTTTTAGCTGAATACGCATTGATTATCAAAAGTGGGAGTACAAAATACACACAGAAATGTGAAAATACTCATTGATTTTCAAATTGAGTAGTGAAAATACTGGCATAAAGCTGAAAATTCACTTAGTTGAGCTGCAAAAAGCAAACAGCTCAAAAAGTGAATGTTTAAATTTGTTATATTTTTTATCATTTGTTCCCTATTTAGTAATGAATAAAATAAATAATCCAGTTGTAAAAGTAAAATATGCAATGATTTTGTAATCGGGGGGTATTGTTCGCTTTAGACACAAAGCTTATCTGGAGCTCTGGGTATCGAGTGTAGACTGTACACCGGTGTGAAATGCAGAACGAGTGATACAGCGAACAAACTCACTCGAAGTAGAGGATATTTCCCGATTCGTGATGAAACCTGAGGAATAGATTCAGTTCTTCCTCGGAGGAGATTGGAACCGGCATAGCGTCGTTTACGTCTTGCAGTTTCTCACGCGTGATAATCTGCGAACAATGGATAGGGTGACGGTGAGTGTTTGTTTGTTGGTGTTTAACGGCAAGCATTTCGCATATTTTTTTAGAGAAGAAAACACCTCTTCGAAAATGGTTTGAAAATTGGATCGGTCAGAAAAATTAACATGTCACAGTCCATTCATTACAGAGTATATATAGATGATCAACCGAAAGTCGGTTAGACGCTTATTACATTTGGTTGGGTTGCGAACGTAACACGGACAATATATCCTAATGTACTTTCTGTATCGGGTAAGTATAATTGTGAAATAAAAATTACCATATCACAGTCCATTCCAATTACTTGGGGGTGAACAAGGGTTAAAGGCAGATTGTGATAACCTGTGTCAAAGGATATAATAAATTTTGTTGAGAAAATCTCATTATTTTGTTTATTTCTCCATAAATGTATTCTTATACAATAATTTGTTTATTTATTGGTGTTTAACGACCTATCAATAGTTAAAGTCACTTAAGGCCGGGCCAACGGGTTCGATTATGTATTTAACCTGCTACAATGGGGGAATTACATAAAAATAATAATAATTCAGCCCTGAAATTAGAATAACCCGACCTGGTGCCACGTCCATACCATACCAAAGTCACTTGGCACCTTCCCCTAAAGGTAATGGGAATACAAATAATCGTATTACTCATATAAAGGGTATAACCAGATTCAACTCTCACATACAAGAAAGTCAAAGACGTACATAAGGGTCAAACCAGGTCTCTGGTTGGGATTCCGGTAAGAAGGAATCCCAATCGTAACATACCCATCACATGCTCCCACCTGCCACCCACCCGACGGTAATTTCACAGCCTAAATTGGTAAAAACGACTCTGATACATATATCCATTGTTATATAGAGGATATTGCATGAGTGATCATTTAATATGATATTTATTAAGCGAGTTTACTAATTTCATAAGAGACGAGGCATAGAGCTTAATAAATACCATATTAAATCATCACAAATGTTAGATTCTATTCATAAGCACATATTATATATTGAAGCTGTACTGGTCAAGCTGTAAGAAGCTAATATTATTATTATGATTTTTATAACACCGTGTTAAATGTACATGCCCACTCAGTAGGCACAAAATGTTCTTTATAGGAATTAAATGTATTATTGTGTTACTATTCCACCACTTCTAAACATTACGAGTGCCCGATATACAGATACATGTATAATCATTTAGTAATATTTATTTTACTCATAGTGACTCGCGGTGGCATCAGGCTATTTTTATATGCAAAAGAGGCAAAGAGGCATGATATTTTTTAATTATTTACACTAATTAAATGCGTCACCTGAAAAAATAATATTTTCGACAGAATATAAAGCGGTTATCGTCCCTGATATCAGTGTGTAAATTTAACTTGATATAACATGTATAATAATGTCAATCAATAAGTGAGTTAATGGTGAGTTAATGTTTATTTTTCCAGAAAATGTCTCAGATGATGTCTCTGAGTAGTATATGAGAGTCAAAATGATACTACCTTCCTCAGGAAGCCACCGGCTACGCGCGGTGACTCCCATCAGGCGGTGGTATCATTGTTGACTCTCATATACTACTTGGATTGTTCCCCACTGTTCGGCGGGTGTGAATGAGAAGAGTGGAAATTATTTTTCATCTAGCGACGAGACCATATACTTCCTCGATTGGATGTGAAAAGCTATCAACGAGATTACACCCTATTAAAGATAAGAGTACCTATGTCATACTCCGTTTCGCCTCGTCCATGTCGGCATTGCGGGGTAGGGACCAGATCCGAGTCACTGCTATGTTCCCCATGCGGTGGTACTCGCGCTACTCATGACTGGTTAGCAAGGAATTACGTGCTCGCAAGTATTATCGTTTAGTAATAATTCAGATCAGAAAGTCAGTTAGAAAGATAGAACCGATCTGACGTGTAGTTTGTTTCCTCTTAATAAACTTCACACGCATGACAAACACCAAGCAGACGACAATGTTTCAATTACACGGGTTATGAACATGTCTGTATTTATAGCCGCTCCTTATTGAGGTGAACATACAGTATATACACGGGTTATAGGTCTTACACGGGTTATTTATAGCCGAGTGTATTTCCACTTATCGATGTTATATAGTTCACACGATATCTTCCGGGATCAATATTTTAATTTTAATAATTTAAAACTGAACACCCTCAATTATTACATAGAAAACATAACATAATATAAGAAAACAAATAAAAAAAAACAAACAACTATTAATTGCCCCAACAAAGTTAGGTTTATATACGAGAAATCAACACCTTTACGTAGCTAGGACGCCAGCTATAAGTCTCAGCGCTGAGACCGGTGTCACCTGTGTTCACTTCACATACTGCTCTACGCTATCTTGCGGATGGAGGTAATGAGGAGGTGGGGTCCGCGGTAGACAGTCGCTAGATGTGGGTGTAACAGATGTGAGCATAACACCTCGCTAAGCCAATGCTTAGCTAGGTGGGCCCAGAAGGGTTTTGCAGGTGCGAGTTCGATCCTCGGGTGGGGTCTTTTTTCTCTTTTTTTCGGCTTAGCGAGGTGGGTCCAGAAGGGTTTTGCCTGCGCGAGTTCGAGCCTCGGGTAGGGTCTTTTTTAATATTTTTTATTTATTTTCGCTGGACCCCCGGGACGAGCACACATGTTTCAATAAGCAGAATGCACCTATATCAGCGATTGAGTGATTGAGCAAAAAGGTCCCGGTGCACGTATATGTATGGTGGGTGACATAATCACGGTAGTGTAACGGGGTCCGAAAGAGTTTTATGTTCCGTACGGCAGGGCTGTCGGAACAGCTGGACTGTATGGTGGAGGAATCTCCTGCTGCCGCTGCAGACACACGAATAAGCATACCACGTCCCGAGGCGGGCGAGGAGATTTGTTCTCTCGTCTGCCCTCCCCTCCATGACAAGCTTTTTTACGTCTTCGTCCGTGAGAATTTGTGGTCGGGCCTTGGACTGGATCGTGCCCTTTAACTCCTGGTACCTGGCCATCTCTTCGACGACAAGTTTGAACTCGCTATCTGATATATTATTCTCGGCTATCGCTTTCGACACGATAACGTCGATACTGTTTTTCTTAGACCTCGCGAGAACCACTATTCGGTTGTGATTTCGACTCTTGGCCTCTAGTTTTCGGCCCACGAGTCTGGTCGTAATGCAAAGCAGTCCCGCTCCCGCCGCTATCGTACTCAAGATCACCGCGACCAGTGCGGCGACGACTGTTGACAATAAAGACACACTCCCCACTCCGCTTACAACGGAAGCTGAGGCTAACGCGGTGCTCATCCCCACGACTATTTTGACTGCGGAAACTTCAATTGTAGTGTTATCATCGAATATCGTAAACCCTGACCTCGAGATTCACTCGGACTTCGGCAGCGGCGTGCCCCTTAAAGTTGACCGAGGAGACCGCCATTCGCAGAATCTTCCAGGACACTGCCATGGTGTATCCCCCATATATGTTGCTCGCGTTGGCACCGAATGAATATTCGTGGCCCCCCTCGTTCAGTGAACCCCGCTCGTCTGCACAAACTGTTATGATGGGTTTTCGATCTTGCCATCGTCGAACGTGCGCAATCGCCGTAGCCGCCTCTGTGCTGGCCTGCGTTATCCTTCCCTCCAGCCTTCTCATTGCGGCTTCATCATATGTTGCGCCCTCGACGGGAACGTTCTGTTCTATGCTGGGTCTACCTGGGCAGTATATGCTCATGATTAATATATAAATATATAATTATGTTTAATCTGTTATTTCTAGAATATCGTTCTTCAATTTTCGCGCTTTATCATCGAGAATAGAGATGTTTAATTCGTGAATGTGCCCCGATTCCAAACGTTTCATCTCGGGTGTTGGAAAGTCGATGTTCACCGTCTCGCAGAAGAAACTGTCACCAGCAGGCACAGTTTTTAGTAATGTGTTCGGAGCCCCATTTACCACGTTCTCGGATGTACTGAGCTGCATCAAGTGAATGTGAAGATATTTTGTGACAGCGAAATTCACTGGTCGGTCTCCGAAATAGGTCCCCGGTTTAAACATGCCACCGTTAGCCGAGTGCGCCTTCTCGAAATCGAGCAGGGGTGGTAGCTCAGTAGTCAAGGCTACGGACCACCCGTGCTCGACCTTGAATGTCACCAACCCATTGATCTTTGAAATTACGACGCTGGCTCGACCCGCAAGTTCCTTTGCAACAAATTTGTGTAAGTCTCCGGCGCTCCAAAATCCTGGGGCTAGCAGTTTTGGATCACGAACTCGGCCGCCATGTCCACCCCCAAACGCGAACCCTTGATCCTTCCCCACATTTCGCCAGCCTACCGTGAAGGTGATTGATCTGAGGCCGGCCTTTTTTTTCCCACGGCAGTTGTCGATCGAATTCTGAAGTTCACAACTCTCTTTTTGAGCATTAGTGATAGTACCAAACATGATAATATATTTTTCAATGGATACCAAGGCTTTTGGCTTTAATTATAATGCAAAGTACGCGGTCGGCGGGGTCTAAGGCCGGCGCTCCCTGGCTTGTGCACCCCACTATCCAAGTTAGCCACGGAACAGGCTTTCAAACCAACTTCCCCGACAACTTTGAACAATATAGGCTGCCCAAGATTACTACCATGGAGGCCGTGAACGGGTGGAAAGCGACGCCGATGCAGTTTTTGGCAGAATCAGCTCAACTTCGCCGTATGGTGCGCTACAGCCGGATGCGGTGTTTCCTCTCAGGACCATCTAGCCACGGAGGATCCCTTCTTGAGGGCCGTTTACAACTTTCACGTGTACTACACAATTAGCCGGATTCTCAAAGAACAGAAAATCTCTCTGCCGCAGGACGCCGGCTGGGATCCCATTTCCAACACATACGACTGTAGGGCGTTCGAAAGACTTTGTAACGAATATGGGGTACCAAAAGACGCGGACTGGCGCCAAAAAGCATTTCCTAGCAGCACTAGTCTCGGGGAAGCTCTCATTCGGGGCCAGTCCGGGAATTTGACGCATACTGATTTCAGACACGATCACTCCGGTGACCACATCGTCAGTCGGAACGCCGGGAAGTTTGACCCCGCGACGATGACCTTCGGGCCGGAAGTGTCTGGAGGTCGTCACTGCGGTGTCTCATCCTGCAATTGGCTACCTCCGAAACGAGCTCACGTCGATTACAAACAGAAGGCTGCTGCGGTCCAGGACGCGTGGGGTATATTTATGTTAGATAAGGGTCTGGGGTTCACACAGGCCAGGGTTACTCGCCTCAACGACTCCATTCGCACACACGTCTGGGACATCCTCGGCGCACAGGCGCAAGCGCACAGTGGTATAATAGGAACCGGGACGGCGTTCGATAGTCAGAAACAGTTCTTGGCCAATGTAGAGGACGCCATCTCATCTCCGGTGAACCTCCAGGCGGCGATCCAGCAGTAGCAAGACGTTTTGCAGTATGCCCGCACCCCAGTAGACTATGTATTTGGAATAGGTCTGTATATGGCGCCGAGTAATATGATACTACGAGACGACCCGGTTGACGGTTACAATAATCAGATCCTAATCGCCACCGTCAAACAAAAGATCGGCCATAACGGGAACGTAAACGCGGATATCATCAAGCGCACCGCGCATGGAATCGATTTCATAAAACCGCAAGCACACCCCCCAGTACAAAGCATCCCATCAAGTTCCTTCGGAACTAGTGTCACTGCAAGCTCCACCTCCGCTCCCGAGCATGTTCCAACTGATGGACTTGATGCACCAGCAAGTTCCTTCGGAACTAGTGCCCACGAGGAGGAGAAATTAGCGCTCGTCGTCACCTTCGTGGCGGGCGGACTATTCGCGCTTTGGTCTTAGGAACAGCTCTCGAGAGGCTAATAGTAGGAGACCGGCGATCGCCACGATTAAAGCCCAAGCATTCTCGGCGAACCATCCGGCCGTTTTTGATAATATAGATAGCAAGAAGGAGACGAGGCCCCCGGTCAACCTCGGCAGCGCGGCAGCCGCCTTTCCGGCTAATTTAGCCAGGAGACTGTCGATGGCTTTTAGTTGCTTTTTTATCCACTCCTTGGCTCCGCCGGATGGCGCTGGCGCGGGTGCTGGCGCGGGTGCTGGCGCGGGTGCTGGTGCGGGTGCTGGTGTGGGTACAGCCGCCGTACTACCAGTGGTAGCTAGAACTATGGTCGATATAGTCATGACGAGAGCTGCGAAGATGCTTGCTATCGTGACGCCCTGCTCTCTGTACAGAGTGCGAAGACGCTCACCGAGTGTCGTGTCTCGTGCAGGACCCTTGAGATTGTTTCAGGGATCCGACTTATTTGGGTGCGAAACGCCTCACGTTTAGTCTAGGCAGCCTCCAAGCGAGCTTCTCTTTCATCTCGCAACGACCGCAGGCGTTCGGTGATCCGCTCGGTAGATTCTCTATCGTCACGGACTTCCTCCAGTTTGCTTTCTTCTAGCGCGATATGTTCATCCAGCGCCGAGAGTTTGGAGAGGTTAAGGACCAGTTCGCCCCGGACCGTTTGCAGAGCCTTATCGAGTCCCCGGAGTTCGCGAAGAGGTAACGGTGGGACATCCATCGTGCTGAGTATTTCGCTTTCGTTGATCTCCATTGTGCGAATAGCGTCGGTGGCTACACGAGGGACATCGCTGAGCTCGACATCGCGGCGGTCGTCTTCGCCATCGTTTCGTCGGTAGACTGTAGGGCATCTACTGCGCAGGCCGGCATAATTGTTTTACCCCTTTTCCAATCTGTGAATCCAAGTTCGCTCCTTATGATTTCGCCACCGCCGCGGTTTCCGGCAATGGTGCTCAGCGCTAGGGGTTTTCTGGTCCTCGTGTTGATGATTGGGACATTTGATGCTTTTCGTCGCAACCTACCTCGCAGATGCAATTCGAACCTGGAGTATTCGCAGCCGACAGACGGCACCGCACCTGTTTCTACCAAACTGTTGTAGTAGTGGTCTACTGCTGACTCGAGTAATTCCCGACTTAGACCAACGTTGCTGGTAGCGCCACCTATTTCTTCGCCGGCTGGTGTCTCTATGAAGGCCGTTTCGTCGATGTTCGCGAGGTAATCATCAAATTCATCATCGAAGTCATCATCATCATCGAGGTAATCTTCTCGATCGCCGGTAGTGCGATCGAATTCGTCCATGCCAATATCGCGACCAGCCATCTTTAACGATGTAGTAAACAAAAAACCATACGGGTTTAATATAGATTCAATAATGTCTTCGAGTCAATACGGTCGCAAACTCAATCCATACCGCAGACAGCGGGAGCCCCTCGGAGCGAAAGGCATGAGACAGAGCGTCGTTATTACGAACAACCCATCGACGATAGACCAGAACCAGCCGCTCTCGGCCCGCTTTCCCAACCTCGGAGCTAGCGACGTCATTGTGCCGGGACTGTTCGCCTCTCTTTCACTATTTCGAGGACGTCGACGGACGCGGACCGAACCGTCGTTCAGAACCTGGGTCACGCCATCGTAAAGAAGACCGTGATAAAGATTTCTGGTAATGAGGTGATGTCGATCGACGACAGCGACGTCTACCATTGCTACCAGAACCTGTGGAAGACGGCGCAAGAGCGCGAACATGCGTCAGGATATTGACACCACCAGCCGTCAGAACATAACCAGACTTAGAATCGGGACTGGTAACGCGGCAGCGAACGATGTGAGCGACAACGCGATCGCGGCCGCTTACGGCAACCGCTTCTACATCCCGCTCGACTTGCTGGAGAGCCACATGCCATACTATTAGAGCGCTTTGGCGGACCGCCTCGAATACGAACTAACGTTCAACGACTACGGCCTAGTTCTCATAGCCACCAACATGGCATCGACGTATACGATGGACAATGTTTCGCTGGATTACGACATGGTCACGATGCCCGAACTCGCACGAACCCAGAACCCAGTACGCCGGGCGCGTTGCCATACTTTACGACCGAGTTCTTCGCCATCGCAAGATGAAGAAAGACAAAAGCGACACATTGTGGAATATTTACGTCAACGTCCCCGCACGCTCGATGAAAGGCATATGGTGCTGTTCGAGGAGGCTCGGTTCGAGCTCGGGGCTAGAAAAAGCGACAAATTCTATAACCCCAAAATCACAAAGGTCGAGGTGACGATCGAGGGAGTTCCCAGTCAGCTCTACAGCCAGGGCCTTCTCGCGCACCAGCAGTGGGACAAAGCCAGAAAGCAGTTTGCTGCCGGCTCTAAGTGCTCTCCGGAGGTTGCCACGGATGCCAAAGACATGCAGCTCTCGGACTTCTCCCTCGCACAGTTCCTGACTACCAAATACGCGTTATAGCTAGACATGCGAGCCAGCGACGACGACCAAATGCACGGTAGTGGACGCCAAGTTGAGAACGCTAGCGAGGGTGTGACGATCCAGATAACCAAAGAGGCGGACGGAGCTTGCGTATTGAACGTGTATCTATATATAATCACAGACGCGCAACTCAACATCGAAGATGGCCGATACGTCTCAGCACTGTATTAATATAACTGTACCGAAAGATACCCACTCTGCCATAATATGTGGGCAAACAGGATGCGGAAAAACGGTTTTCATCTTGGACTTGTTCGAGTGCCCCTACCGGCATGTATTTCGACACATCGTGATACTGTGTCCCACTGTGCGACACAACGAGACATTTGTAGGACACACTCTTAGAACAGTCTGCAGCTCAATTTATCACAAGTTTTGAATGTACTTAGCTCCGCTGACAACCGCGTTGACCACGGCTAAGCACTGTCAATTTGGACATATATGCCCACGAACTATAAGCTCAGAAAATGATGATGACACAAGACGCACCCGCGAGAGTGACGGAGCAGCTTGCTGTTCCAACGGCGTTGGGGGAACTATCCCCGATTGCTCTTCCAACGGCGTTGGGGGATACGATTGCACGATATAAAAACCCAAAAAGACAGGCAGCTGGGCGGGCAGCGGCTACCATTGGAAAAGTTAAACAAGATAAAATACTCGCCGAGCTTCGAGAGGCCAAACAGTCGTTATTTGTTCCCGCAACAGCTCCTGAGCGGCAGTTTGGTGTTCAAACAGCAAAACATCCGAAGGCAGCTGCGGTTCAATCTCCTACAGTTCCCCCAACACCGTTGGAAGAGCAATCGGGGATTGTGGCTCAGACCTGGATCATCCCGTGGGTTGTTGGCGGTGGTCTATCAGTTGCGGGCACCGTGTGTGTGCGGAACTACCTTTCGCGACAACCAGCCACGATTCCGAACGAAGTTCCGAAACCGATTGCACCCGATTTAAACACTACTCGCGATCACTTTTATATGCAATAATTATAGTTATCACTATATGCAATGGCTGAATACGATGGTAAAATAATAGTGAATGCGATTTATTACGCTGTGGTGATATCGAGTCTCAGTATCGGGTTTGCTCGACTATCCAAGATGGTTTTCGGAGGGCCCGCTCCTAAATTGGACATGACTGCGAGAGACGTAGGTCTCGTGACCTTGGATGTAGCGGCCGCAGTTGGGACCCGAGATTATCTAGTTAAAGCTGGAATTATACCCGCTAATATATGGAAATAAATGGCTTCGATCGCAATGCTCTTAGGTGGTGCGGTGTCGAACGCATTGGCGTTCAGCGGTAGCAACTATTCTTTCTCGAAACAGCAAAACTCCGACGCGGATGAGGAGCGCAAGCGTCACGATTTAGCTGAATAACAACTTAAGAGCGCAGACGCAGCATGGTCGAAAAACCGAACCGCCCGTCTGGACTGGATCAACGAAGATATTCGCCGCTAGAATGACGCCGTGCAAACTTTCCAGAACGTTCACGACGCCATCCGCGAGTACGCGCGGGCATATTCGCAGAAAAGTCTCGCGCCGCTGGATCCCGAGCCCCAACTTTCAGATTGCTATGTACGTCAGAGTCTCAAAAAGACCGCGAGATCGTGTGCGTCGTCGTGGGAATGGTTGCGACGGGACTCGTCAGCTACTATATTACAAAAGCAATAAGCAATTGAACTTTTTTTAAATATATATATATATAGAACGATGCTGCTAGTTGACGAGCTTTATTACGCTCTGCTCGATGTCGGCTACACGGCCCTTAAACACCTTTTAGCTGGCGCAAAGGGTCTGATCCGTCTGGCCCAAGACTCTCTCGAGACGTGGCGCGAGGACGAAAGCGATGTTAGATTCCTCCGAGTTCCTTCAGAACTCAACCGTTAGCTGCAGCGAAACTTCTAACAAAGGTTTAGTATCGACGACGCAGTTACCGGACGATCTGGCGAGCGCGTGTTGGAGACTGTTCGATCTACTAGAATACCTAGCATACGATGGACACGCGCAAGATTGACAGCAAACTATCGGTTCGCCTAGCGTGCAATCTAGCGAACACGTACTACAGCCCCCGCGGTTACTGGAAGGGACTCGCGGCCATCAAGAACCTCGCGGCGGCGACCAAGGATTCCGAAAACGCAGCCAAGGAATAGCTGAAGAAGCAGGCCATCTTGCAGATTTATTTGACCGCGCCGCACAATATTCCGCGGCCGAAATTCGACGTGCCGGTGCCTAACGAAGTCCACCAAGCGGACCTCCTG
>CM055281.1:43024797-43059961 GCA_029237695.1 Conchocele bisecta
AAGCGGACCTCCTGTTTCCCCTTCAGGATCGCGTCGGTCGCAAGACACACAAGTACGCCCTGACAGTCGTTGACGTAGCGAGTCGCTATAAGGGGGCTGAGCTACTGACCACGAAGGAGTCTAAGGAGGTGGCCGAGGCTCTTTCACGAATACATAAGAGGATTCCTCTCAAATGGTCGAATCTTCTCCAGGTCGATCGCGGCCGCGAGATAATTGGCGCGGTCTCTCAGCTGTTGACTAAACACGACGTTTCTGTCAGACGCGGTCGCGTCAACATCCACCGAGACCAGTGGATCGTGGAGCGGTTCAATCGAACCCTGGCTGAGAACCTGTTCGGACGCCAATATGCCAAATAACTTATATACCTCATACACGATCGACCGAGTGGGTGACCAGGCTGCCGGCCGTGGTCTCAGCACTGAATGGCGAGGTGACCAGATTGATCGGTAAGAAGCCTGTAGATGCCATCAAGTCTAAAAAGGTGGCGCACAATCCCTCCGCCATCCCGCGCGGGCTACCCGTTTGTTTAGCGGAGAAACGACTTCCGTCGGATGTTGCCGTCCGGTACCTCTATCAACCGGGAGAGCTCGAGCGTGGCCGCCGCCGCGCGACTGATCCCGTGTGGTCTCTCAATGCATATCATCTGGATCGATATATTACCAAACCCGATGAGCCCGTGCTCTATTACCTCGACACTGGCCCATCGCGCGGGTATGTTCGCGAAGAACTTCTTGCGGTGCCTTCTGACTCCCAGCTACCCCCGGACCGCTCTTCGACATAGTCGGTCAGACTCTCGTCAGTTGTCTCCCTTTGTTGATATTCTTCTCTTTTTTTTTTACCCATATATAGGCTCGGTGTGTACCACGTCTTCCATCACTCTCCTCTTGTCGAAGTACGCCGACAGCCCAAACTTCTCCGCATTGTATGTCTTCATCACACCGTTAACCATTCGGAATCCCCTGTTCTCCGCCATGTCCTTTCTCCCTTCTAGAGCGCTCTTGTACCTCCATCAAGTCAGATCGTTAGATCTCTTCGACATTCCCTTGGCGGAGTGCTTAGTTTGTTCGTCACCGCTCACGTAGTAACACTTGCTGCACAGAGCGATGGCTCTATCTCCCTCGAATTCCAGCTTGAAAAGTCCGGGTTCTCTTTAGCTCCATTTATCCCACGCCAACCACTCAGCTTTCTCCTTGTTGAACTTTCTCTTCATCTTCTTTCTCACCACAGCCGCCATCGTCTTCTCCGACACCGCGAAGTACATGCTATCAGTGTCCATCTGTTTAAGTTTGAAGTCTCCGCGATCCACGTACTTGTCCAAGAAGTCGTAGTAGAACTCCAGCATCCGGAGCTTGGCCAACCGGTAGATCGCTATGCCACACTGAAACGGTCTGTTGATCACCACTCGAGTCTTACTGCTCGATATCTCGTAAGCTTCCCCAATCTCCTCCAAGTCTTCGAACCACGCCGACCTCAGTGCCCGGTCGACAGTCTTCTCATCCTTCGTATAAGTGGTGTTCATGTGTCTCTCTTGAGCCTGTATCAGCTTGCCACAACACGCGTTGCCAACCAGTTTGAATATCCCCGCCAACACCTCCTTGCTCGTGTCGACGTCCCCCGACCGTCAGGCGGCGGTGACCTCTTTAACGAACCATTGAAACGGTTTGCCGGGCGTGTAGTCTATCACCCTATGCACCGCCTTGACGACAAGACCGTGCTCCAGATTCCACTTTAGCAGCGGAGAGTATATGATCATCTTCTTGGCGGACAGTGCCCCAACGAGCTTCTTACCGTCTCGTCGTATCCGGTCCGTGTCCTTCAAATATTTTAACATGTGTTCCGGGACTTCTGCTTCATCGATAAAATTTGTTTACAAATAATGGTGACATTTCCGAGAACTCGCAGCGTTTCCGGAACCTCTATATCCAACTCCGCAAATCCGAACCACTCGTCACGCATGACCTTCCTCACGAAACGGTCTATATGCGACTGTCTTTCCGGGTCGTCACACGTCCATATCTTCTCCTCACCGCACGGCATGTCTTTCGACAGGGTAGGGTAGACAGGTACAGCGCATTGGCGTCGTACCCCAGCACCGCCTTGCACATCTTCTCCTCCCGACTCCCTACCTGACCCCTGGTCGTCGACCTGCCAGCCTCGGCGCATCTGGAGAACACTATGGACGGACCACCGAACAATCCCTCCTTCATTATCGCGAAAGTCTCATCCTTCGGTGACAACAACAAGGGAGTGTCCGCCTTCCCATCGATCGACCGACCCGCGGACAAGGTACTGAAGGGAAACACCGGACAGAGACACAGCGTCCTTGAGTATGCCCACGCCTCTCCCCCTATAGAACTCCATCATTTTAGTCAGTGCCTCCAAGAATGGTCCGACGTCCAAGTCGTTATAGTGTCGCAACCATTCCTGGATTGTCTTCATCCGCTTTTCTCGGAAGACCTTCTTGCACTCTTTCCACTCGGACAACGGCAGTAGGAACTCACCCTTCAACTTCGAGTACCACTCGGGATAGTCGGGCAGCCCCGGATGGTCGAGCTTGTCCGCGCTATCGAACCACTCGTACGGCAAGTAGGACTTTACCGTTTTACAGTCGTACGCCTTAACCCACTTGTCGTACTTGGTACCTGGTGCCAGATACTGGCTGATGTCGAGAAATCTAAACTCCGGGGTAAACAGAAACATCGTCGTGCTAGCCCTCTTTCCGGCCATCACGTTATTCGCGGTGGCCGCCAACTTCTCGACAAGGTACTGCTTGATGAGGTTCAGGTCGTGCCTGCTGCAGTTGAACCCCACCACCGGGACTTGGTCGATCCACGAGACGATCTTCTCTCGCTGAGGTTTCGACAACAGTATCTCTATGTCGGTCGGCATATACGTCTTCCTAACCCCCTCCCTGATGTCATTACCTCTCCTCTGCAGCTCGGTCATGAACTTCTCGACCAGAGTATCGGGGTCCCGTTTGCATATGTGGTTGATCCCCTCGTGCATCGTATCCCCCAACGACACCGATATAGGGACGTGCTGGACCTCGAAGGTCAGGTCTTTCCTGGGTCGCGACTTGTCGAGATACGCCTCGAAGTCGTAGACTATCTGGTGAGGGTACAGAGTCGTCTCCTCCTTTCGCGGCGATGGTGGATAGTGGGTATTCCCCTCATTCAACCACTCGCACTCTCACATCACCACCAGCTCGTAACCCGCCTTCCTTATCTTGGCGTCTTGGATGTTCGTCCTCCTGTACAGCGCTACTGCGTTACCTCTCCTGCAATGTGTCGGACACCCGTGCCAGGAACATCCGTAAAACTGAAATGCGGTCTTGGTCTCGTGACAGTAACATCCGTGAAACTGAAATACGGTCTTGGTCTCATGACAGTAGCCGTCAACCGGATCGCCGGCCTCCCACCTCTGGCCACCGAGACCGCATCTCGCGTGATGTATGTGCTTTCCCACCCTCTCCTCTTCTCTGCTCAACCATTGAATCGACATCGTGCTCGCTGACCCCTTGGTGTAGAAAGCCTTCTCGTATGCCGACTGCGGTCTCTATACCCTCTTACCTGGACATATCATCACGGTCTTCCCACCCATACAGGTGGTCGCGTGCCGGTGCATGTTGCACGACTTTGTGAACCGTTGTTGACATCCGGAGCACCCGTACTCATTCGTCATCTTGCGGAGGTTCTTTATGAGGAACGAGTGACCTCCAAACATTCCTATCGTCATGGTATTCACCCCAACCGCGTCGTGATTTGCCGGAGACTTCATGAGGTACCACAATCCGTCGGCGGTGGGCTTGTAAATGCGAATTCCCAGCTTGAAGTGCTCTTCGATCTTTTTGAGATCATCCAGGGGAATTCCCTTACTACCCGGTCCATTATCATGCCCGAGGTATTCGCGAGCTAGAGCTCGTGGCTCCCCACAACAGCGGTCGGGTTTCCCTCCACGGTGGATGGCTATGCACCTAAACAGACACGAGTAGTCGTCGTACGTGTCGACGGAATACATTCCTTTTTTCTGTCTTAACCAATCGGGGAGTTTTCCCGCTCCCATGAGGAGTTGTTGAGTGTCGATGACCATCTTCACCTCGACCGATATTCAACGAACGAAGGTCCATTTTGTGTTTGGTCTATCGACTTTGTCGCTGTCCATTCGACCTGTCTCTCTATCGGTTATCCAACTCTCAGGTTTGGAGATCTCATTTATTCACGGACTGCCCTTTGAGTTTTTGTGAAATATCATCGTTTCGTCGGTCTCGATGTTCCTAATACGATACGAGCACGAATACCTCAGATAACATGCCGTGGTCATCTCTGGACGAATTTTATTCATTATGCGATTGGTGATCTCCCCGTCTACGCCCTTCTCGAAGGTCCAGACTATATTCCTCCTACCCCTATCAACAGTTTCCCTAGCTTCGGCATATTCGGCGAGAGCCCTGGGACCCTCCTCCACCAAATCTATGGCGAGCTCTCTCCTCCTCTTAGGAGGTCTCACCCACCAGCCCTTGATCAATCTTATTGTAGTGTGCCTTGTATAGTACTTGTCTGCGTGCGCTGGGATCGTCTTTTACACGCTGCGCTTAAGCGGTGGGACGCAGACTGGCCGTCGTCTCGTTCTCCAATTTCTCGGATCGTTTTTCGGGGTCGGCAGGCAGTCGTCCGGTCGAAACCGCACGCCGCAGCTTCTCCGTGTAGACGACGGCTCGCGCGTCACTTATCCTATCTACTATAGCTTTCTTGAGTCTCAAACCTCTTAGGGAAATTCCCCAACTCTTAGCTTGCTCTCTCATTTGCTTTATGGTAGGCATTATACTGAGTGTAACCAATATATTCTTATCTCTAATAGGGTGTGAGTTGTCGATATTTATGACAGATTGTTGTAATATACTCAGTATACAATGGATTTCTTATCTCTAATAGGGTGTGAGTTGTAGATATTTATGACAGATTGTTGTATATACTGAGTATAACCAATGGATTTCTTATCTCTAATAGGGTGTCAGATGTTGCTATGTATGACAGTTTGCTATATATACTGAGTATAACCAATGGATTTCTTATCTCTAATAGGGTGTAATCTCGTTGATAGCTTGTCATCCAGTCGAGGAAGTATATGGTCTCGTCTTTTGATGACAAATAATTTCCACTCTTCTCATTCACACCCGCCGAACAGTGGGGGAAAATCCAAGTAGTATATGAGAGTACATCGCGCGTAGCCGGTGGCTTCCAGAGGAAGGTGGTATCATTTTGACTCTCATATACTACTCTCTGATATAAACAATACTGTGTGCCTACTGAGTGGGCATGTACCTTTAATACACTGTCAAAGCCCATTTATGCAACAAATGTATTGATGCAAAATGTTATACAGTTGAGTGTTGTAGTCTACACTCGTTAACTCAAAGTCCAATTGGCTGAGGAAAATACTTTGAGTTAGCGAAAATTTGAGTTAACAAGAGTTACTATATGGAAAACATGTAATTGTGACCATGAGTTTGACCTCGAGTATTCAGTAGTTTGACTTAACCCTTACTATGCTGAATTAAATTCTGTCGTCTGCTGAAATTTTTTTATTTTCAATATTTCTCGATAAAAACCTGTTTCGGCAGCGCATGAGACGATTCTCATGTGCTGTCAAAACAGGTTTTTGTTAAGAATTAAGGCAAAAATGAAAAACAGCAGACGACAATTTTCGTTTCCCGCTTAGTGAGGGTTCAGAATTTGAGGTAATGAGTGTAGCCTGTATTTATTCAATGGTGTTTATATATGAATGGCCTGTCAATAGCTAAGGTCATCTTAGGACGGATTAGCGGTGTTGAATCCCATAATTCATATGGATCCTAACCATTAGAATGTTGGACACGAAATTTGTTGTGTGCTATGTTGTCTTCCTTCTCAATAAAAACATGCTTTGACAGCAATTTAGAATCATTTCCACTGGACATGATTCTAAAGTTCTAATGAGATGACTTGATGTGATGTTTTTGATGAGAAAAATGGAAAATAGAAACTAAACAGACAGCAGACAACAATTTTTAATTCAGAATTTTAAGGATTAATGTCAGTGACCTACTTTAATGTGAGGGACCTACTTTAATTTGAGGGACCTACTTTAATGTGAGTGGCAAACTTTAACGGTGTGACCTATTTTAATGGAGTGACCTATTTTAATGGAGTGACCTACTGTAATGTCTGTCACCAACTTTAATGTGAGTGACCTACTGTAATGTCTGTCACCTACTTTAATGTGAGGGACCAACTTTAATGTGAGCGACCTACTTTAAAGGAGTGACCTTCTTTAACAAAGTGACCTACTTTAATGTGAGTGGCCTACTGTAATGTTAGTGACCTACTTTAAGTCCCCGGTTGCGTAGCACGATGAGAGCATGCTCCAGATTCAGCCACTTTGCGGGGATCCTCTCGCGGGATCTTGCAATATCAGTGACCTACTTTAATGTGAGGGACCTACTTTAATTTGAGGCACCTACTTTAATGTGATTGACATACTTTAACGGTGTGACCTACTTTAATGGAGTGACCTACTGTAATGTATGTCACCTACTTTAATGGAGTGACCTACTGTAATGTATGTCACCTACTTTAATGTGAGGGACCAACTTTAATGTGAGCGACCTACTTTAAAGGAGTGACCTACTTTAACAGAGTGCCCTACTTTAATGTGAGCGACCTACTTTAAAGGAGTGACCTACTTTAACAGAGTGACCTACTTTAATGTATGTTACCTACTTTAATGTGAGTGGCCTACTGTAATGTTAGTGACCTACTGTATATCCCTTGTTGCGTAGCTTGCTGAGAGCATGCTCCAGAGTCAGCCACTTCGCGGGGATCATCTTGCCCCAGTTCTCCTGCTGGCTTGCGACCTCATAAATCTTATTTTTCAGCGCGTCGAGGTTTGGGTTGAGGATATCTTTGTCGATGCTGAAATCTGTGTTGACGACATGCTGAGCCGACACGCTCCCGGCTAAGAGCTTTCGTAAAGCTTCAAAATACTTCATTTCTTGTTGCAGTTTCGTGGACTGGATATAAATAGAGTTTCTTATGACATTACCGGTAGTCAACAAGTTTAATAAATAGAGGATCTAACATCAGTGATATTTATTAAACAAGTTTACTGATGTTACAAGAAACGAGGCTATGCTGAGTTTCTTATGAAACAGTGAACACGTTTCATAAATAGAGGATCATACACGAGTGTTGATCAGTCAACGAGTTTAATAAACATATTAAATCCACACAAATGTTAGATGAAATTTATTGCATAAACACATCACAATACGTTGAAGCTACAATGACCACCTAGCGTGTTTTTTGCTGTACCGGTTTCATTTATATATTTATTACACTAGTGTATTAAAAATCATAATGTTATTACACTGAGCAATAAAAGAAGATACGACCTGATTTGATTTAATGGTGTTTAACGGCCTGTCAACAGCTATAGTCATCTTATGCCGAGTTTATGGGCTCAAATATCGTGTTTCACCGGCTGTAAATGGGGGAAATGCCAAAATCACAACTGAATATTTACAGAAAAAAAAATATATTCGGCCAGCCCTGAAATTAGAATAACCTGACCTGGTGCAAGGTTCTCACCACACCAGTTACTTAGACCCTCTCCCCAGAAGTAATATGATTAGTACTAATCTATTACTTTAATAACGGGCATAATTGGATTTAACTCTCGCGTACCAGAAAGCCAAAAATGTACCTGAGTGTCAAACCGTTCCATTAAGGATGAAACACGTCGTTAAATCTACCAGTCCAGTTTATCCACATGGTAACCTACTTTGTAGGGTCTATCCACATGGTAATCTCCTAACTTGTTGAGTCTATCCGCATGTAAACTTACCTGGTTGAGTCTACTGACATGGTAACGGATCTGGTTAAGTCTATCCACATGGTAACCTACCTGATCGAGTCTATCCGCAAGGCAACCTACCTTGTGAACTCTGTCCACATGGTAACCTAGCTTGTAGAGTCTATCCACATGGTAATCTACTTTGTAGAGTCTATCCGCATGGTAATCTCCTACCTTGTTGTTGAGTCTCCACATGGTAACCTACTTGTTGAGTCTATGTTAACGGTAAGCTACCTGTCGAGTCCACATGGTAATCTACCTGTCCAGTCTATCCACATGGTAAACTACATTGTGGAGTCTATCCGCATTGCAATCAACCTTGTAGAGTCTATCCGCATGAAAACCTACATTGTCAAGTCTATCCGCATGGCAACCAACCTGGTGGAGTCTATCCACATGGTAATCTACCTTGTAGAGTATATCCACATGGTAATCTACCTCTCTAGTCTATCCACATGGTAACCTACTTTGTGGAGTCAATCCGCATGGTAATCTCCTACCTTGTCGAGTCTATTCACATGGTAACTGATCTGGTTAAGTCTATCCACATGGTAACCTACCTGGTTGAGTTTATCCACATGGTAACCTACCTTGTAGAGGTTTATCCACATGGTAACCTACCTTGTAGAGTATATCCGCATGATAACCTACCTTGTGGAGTCTATCCACATGGTAATCTACCTGATGGAGTTTATCCACGTGGTAACCTACCTGGTTGAGTAAATCCACATGGTAACCTTCTATCCACAGGGCAACCTACCTGGTGAGTCTATATGCATGGTAACATATCTGGTTAAGTCTATCAACATGGCAACCTACAAGTCTATCCACATGGTAATTGATCTGGTTGAGTCTATCCAGATGATAACTGTTCTGGTTGAGTCCATCCACATTGGAACCTACATTGTCGAGTCTATTCACATGGTAACATGCCTTGTGGAGTCTATTCACATGATAATTTACCTTCTTCAGTCTATCCACATGGTAACCTACATTATGGAGTATATCCGCATGGTAACTTACCTTGTCAAGTCTATCCACATGGTAATCTATCTTATGGAGTCTATCCGCATGGTAACTTACCTTGTTGAGTCTATCCACATGGCAACCTACCTTGTTGAGTCTATCCACATGGCAACCTACCTTGTGGAGTCTATCGGATCTATGCACATGGTACATGTAACATACCTTGTGGAGTATATCCGCATTGCAATATACCTTGTAGAGGCTATCCGCATGGCAGCCTACATCAAGTCAAGTCTGTCCACATGGTAACTGATCTGGTGGAGTCTATCCACATGGTATCCTACATCATCGAGTCTATCCACTTGATAGCCTACCTTGTCGAGTCTATCCACATGGTAATCTACCTTGTGGAGTCTATCCACATGGTAACTTACCTTTTCGAGTCTATCCACGTGGTAAATTACCTTGTGGAGTATATCCACATGGTAACTTACCTTATTGAGTGCATCCGCATGTGTGCATACGAGAATAACTGGTGGTACACCCTTCTTGTCAGATGGACAGTAACCATGGATGGAATTCAACCAGAAATTCACAAAATCTGAAAATTGAATTCGGTCAGGTAACGATGGATATAATTCATCCAGAAATTCACAAAACCTAAAAATTGAATTCGGTCAGGTAATGATGGATGGATTTCAACAAGAAATTCACAAGACCTGACAATTGAATTCGGTCAGGTAACCATGGATGGAATTCAACCAGAAATTCACACAAGAATTCCGCGGAATCAAATGTCTCCCCTTGTTCCGCCTTGACCTTCACCCTGGGGCCGGAGACAAAAATAATTTAATAATCGTATATTCATCTACATATCATAGTAAAGGGATGTATAAAGTTTGATGACTGTAGCTGATAAGGTGTTGGAAGTAATGATCGTAACACGAAAACTTAACATTGAAAGTATTAAACAAAATAGAGTTTGACCTTGACCCTGAAGACCCTGGGGCCCGCCAATTTTGTTTTTAATAGTCCTATATTCATGTACATATCATGGTAAAGGTATGTATAAAGTTTGATGACTGTAGCTGACAAGGTGTTGAAGTAATGATCGTAACACGAAACGTAACACGAAAACTTAACATTGAATGTACACGTATTAACAAATAGAGTTTGACCTTGACCCTGAAAACCCTGGGCCCCGCCAACTTTGTTTTAATAGTCCTATATTCATGTACATATCATAGTAAACGTATGCATAAAGTTTGATGACTGTAGCTGACAATGTGTTGAATTAATGACCGTGACACGAAAAATAACACGAAAACTTAACATTGCATGTATTAACACATATAGTTTGACCTTGACCCTGAAGACCCTGGGGCCCGCCAATTTGTTTTTAATTTTTCATAGTCCTATATTCATGTACATATCATAGTAAAGGTATATATAAAGTTTGATGACTGTAGCAGACAAGGTGTTGAAGTAATGACCGTAACACAAACGCTTAACATTGAAAAATGACGCTGCCGCCGCCGACGACGCCGCCGACGCCGCCGACGACTCCGGAAAAGCAAAACCTATGTCTCGCTTTCTGCTTCGCGGGCGTGACAATAATTTAAAACTACTCGGTGATTTTCAAAAAAATGGCGCAAAAATGATCTACTAAAGTATAAAATGTGTAGGTCAAACAATTGCATTTTGTTCTCCTTTATTCAAGTGATTCTTTAAAGAAAATAAAAGAAATTGTATCACTTGTTCCCTATTTAATAAGGAAGGATATCAATAATACATTTGTAAAAGTAAAATACGCATTGAATTTGAAATATGTGGGTATAATACACTATAGATAAAAAACTTATCTGGAGCTCTCACATAGCACGTCCCATATAGCAGTATAGCCGAAAGCCGAAATACGCCGAATGCTGTGTTCAGACTGACATACCAGATATTTTATACGACTCCGCCCCTTTGCTGTCAAAGTAACAATCGTCATCTCCGACAATGTCGTTAATGTGTTTACTGATGTCAGTGACGAGAAGATAGACGGCTCGCGATGAAAGGAACATTTGGTGGGTTGTGTAGAACACAGACTGCCCGGCAAAGTCCCAGACAGACAGGTCGGCGTAGTCCGAGTCATCTGACGCATCCATGTTTGATATCAGCTCCTGCCGTGAGAATATATAAGTATGTCTGTCGTGGAAACATAGAAATATGTTTGTCGCACAAATGTAGAAATATGTGTGTCACGGAAATATAGAAATATATCTGTCGCGGAAATATAGAAATATGTTTGTCGCGGAAATGTATAAATATGTCTGCCGTGGATATGTAGAAATATGTCCATAGCGGAAATATAGAAATATATCTGTCACAGAAATGTAGAAATAAGTCAGCTGTCGATATGTAGAGATATGTCCATCGCGGAAAATAGAAATATGTCTGCAGCGGAAAATTAGAAATATGTCCGTCGCGGAAAGAGAAATATATTTGTCGGGGAAATGTAGAAATATGTCCGTCGCGGAAATGTAGAATTATGTCCGTCGCGGAAATGTAGACATATGTCTGTCATGGAAATGTAGAAATATGTCTGTCGCGGAAATGCAGAAACATGGCTTTTGCGGAAATGCAGAAATATGTCTGTTGCAGAAATATGTCTGTCGCGGAAATGTAGAAACATGTTTGTTGTAGAATGTAGAAATATGTCTGTCACGGAAATGTAGAAATATGTCTATTGCGGAAATGTAGAAATATCATATGTCTGTCGCGGAAGTGTAGAAATGTCATCAGAAACGTTTCACCATTTTTGTATCACTGAGTATGCGCATTGAAGAACAAGAGCTGTTGGAGAACAGCATAGCTCGACTACGAGGGTTGTCAATGTACACATAGCTTGACAAACAAGGTGGCCTCGGCCTGCATAAAAATCTTAACCAAGGTTGAGTAAAAAACTTAACCAAGGGAAATTAAGTAAGTAATTCAAGGTTAAATGTAGGTCAATGTCAGATATAAGTCAGGGGTTATTGATGTACATCACTAGGAGATGAAGTTTTCCAAGTATGGTTGCTGTAGGCCTAGGAATATTCCATATACAAGCTTGACTAAAAACCTTAACCAAGGGGAAATAACTAAGTAATCCAAGTATAAAAGTAGGTCAAGGTCAAATATAAGTCAGAGATTATTGATGTACATCACTAGGAGATGAAGTTGTCCAATTATGGTTGCTGTAGAACCAGGAGTATTCCATATACAAGCTTGAATATAAACATTAACCAATTTTGAGTACAAACCTTAACCAAGGTGAAATAAGTAAGTAATTCAAGGTTAAATTTAGGTTAAGGTAATATATAGGTCAGGGGTTATTGATGTACATCCCTACGAGAAAACGTTATACAAGTATGGTGTCTGTATGCACAATAATATTCCATCTACAAGCTGGACTAAAAACCTTAACCAAGGTTGACTAAAAATCTTAACCAAGGGGAATTAACTAAGTAATTCAAGGTTGAATGTAGGTCAATGTCAAATATAGGTCAGGGGTTGTTGATGTACATCACTAGGAGATGAAGTTGTCCAAGTATAAGTAATTCAAGAGGAAATGTAGGTCAAGGTCAAATACAGATCAGGGGTTATTGATGTACATCACTATGAGAAAAGGTTTTTGAAGTATGGTGTCTGTATGCACAATAGTATTATATGTACAAGCTTGACTAAAAACCTAAACCAAGGTTGACTAAAAACCTTAACCAAGGGGAATTAACTAAGTAATTCAAGGTTAAATGTAGGTCAAGACAAATATAGGTCAGGGGTTGTTGATGTATATCACTAGGAGATGGAGTTGTCCAAGCATGGTTGGTGTAGGGCCAGGAGTATTCCATCTACACGCTTGACTAAAAACCTTAACCAAGGGGAATTAACTAAGTAATTCAAGAGGAAATGTAGGTGAAGGTGAAATATAGATCAGGGCTTATTGATGTACATCCCTATGAGAAAAAGTTGTCCAAGTATGGTGTCTGTATGCACACTAGTATTCCATGTACAAGCTTGACTAAAAACCTTTACCAATGTTGACTAAAAACCTTAAGCAAGGGGAATTGACTAAGTAATTCAAGAGGAAAGGTCAAGGTCAAATATAGATCAGGGGTTATTGATGTGCATCAGTAGGAGATGAAGTTGTCCAAGTATGGTGGGTGTAGGGCCATGAGTATTCCATATACAAGCTTGAATAAAAACCTTACCCAAGGCGTCTCGGTGACGCTGACGCCGATGCGGACGCCGACGCCGACGCCGACGCCACGCCGACGCCGACGCCGGGGTGACTACATAAGCTCTAACTATTCTTCGAATAGTCGAGCCAAAAAACGGGGAATCATGCGGAACAAACACAAACTGGTTTTCTGTCAAATGTAGCGCAAACTTGGGTCAAACCAACACAGCTTGCGTAAACTCAAGACGCTACTGTACCTGATAAAAGTGAGCACCTATAAATAAACCAACCTTCAGGTCCTTCAAGATGGCGTCGCTAGAGGTCACCTCCACATCCCCTCCCCTGACCGAGTCATTCGTATCTACAAACATTTTGACATCACTCGCATACTTGGGCTCACCAAACGCCGCTACAAAGTGGGCAATTCGTGAAACATACGGAGCATATACTCTGTTCTCATGTTCGAAATAAAGATGTTTGATTCACCGAGACTAAGCCATAGTAGACAACTGCGAGTGGGCCAATGTGGCCCTATATCGCTCACCTGGTTATTATATATATGCAAGTAAATCTGAGTGACCTTTATACATTCATTATTCCTACAAATAGTTGTCGAAACCAGTCTGATGATGGGAATACATTGTTTAACCCTTAGACCGCTACACACAACAATTGTCGTCTGCTGTTGCTTTTATATATTGCCTTATTTCTCAATAAAAACATGGTTTGACACCACTTGAGAATGATTTCCAATGGAAATGATTCTAAAGTGCCGTACAATTAGAATCATTTCCAATGGAAATGTTTCTAAAGTGCTGTCAAAGTATGCTGCAAATTATTCTAAAGTGCTGTCAAAGCATGCTGCAAATTATTCTAAAGTGTTGTCAAAGCATGTTTTTGATGATAAACATGGAAAATAAAGAGCAGACGACAAAAAATTAAGATAGCGGTGTAAGGGTTACATATTTTGTCCAACTTTACACGGCGGCGGCCATCTTGGATTATGTGACGACCTCCAATTTGAAAAATCTGTAATGTTACACCGAAAGACAATAACTATGAAGCTAAGCGGTTAGTAAGAAAAGGCTGTTCGAAAGCGCAAATAAAAAGCTACCGGTTTTACCTTTTGGCGGCCATCTTGGATGATGTGATCATCCAATTTCGATAAAAAATACTTCAGAGAGATTGGCTCATCAATATCTTCGATTTAATATACAACATAACCATAGATGGTAAAATGTGAAATTTGACCCACTATTGACGCGCCGGCCCCCCCCCCCCCCCCACCCCCCCCCCCCCCCTTTTTGATCCAGGGGTCATTCATTTAACAAATCTGAAAGAGCATTGTCTGTCGATCATTACTGTCAAGTTTCATTAAAATCTGTCAACGGTTAGTGAGAAGATATTTTAAGAATTTGACCTATTTTTCCACAGCGGCCATCTTGGATTAAGCGACAACCTCAACATTTACACGTCTGACCCATAGATAATCCCTGTGAAGCTTTACCAACACCGGCCAAGCGGTTCACGAGGAAGAAGACCTTTCAGCGACCATCTTGGATGATCTAATCATCTGATTTCGACCAGAAATGATCCAGAGTGAAAGAGCATTGACTGCCGATCATTCCTGTCAAGTTTCGTCTGGCAGTTCATGAAAAGAAGATTGTTTAAGAAATTTTCTTACTTTTCCACGGTGGCCATTTTTGATTAAGGGACGACCTCCAAATTTACAAATCTGACATGCCCCCACCCATAGATCATCCCTGTGAAGATTGACCATTGGCCCAGCGGTTCACTAGAAGATGTTAGACACCTCTAATAAAGGATGATCTTTTGACCTTTCGTCGGCCATCATGGATGACATAATCATCCGATTTCGACAATAAATACTCCAAGGTGATTGTCTAGTCGATACCTTCTAGATGATATATGACCATGTTCGGTCAAATGTGAAATTTTACCCATACCCCCCACCTCCCCCACCCCCAGGTTTTTGACCCCGGGGCAACCATTTTATTTTAACACATCTAAAACAAAACAGCATGGACTATCAATTATTCCTGCCAAGTTTCGTTGAAATTGGCTTAGCGGTTCGTGAGAAGAAATCTTTTTAAGAATGTGACCTACTTTTCTATGGCGGCCATCTTGGATTAAGGGAAGACCTCCAAATTTACAAATCTGACATGCCCCCACCCATAGATCATCCCTGTGAAGATTGACCAATATTGGCCAAGCGGTTCACTAGAAGATGTTACAAATCTCTAATAAAAGGATGATATTTTGATCTTTCGGTGGCCATCATGGATGACATAATCATCCAATTTCGACAATAAATACTCCAGAGTGATTGTCTGGTCGATACATTCGATTTGATATATGAAATATGTGAAATTTTACCCATAACAGCCCGCCCCCCCCCGACGTTTGACCCCGGGGCCACCATTTTAACACATCTGAAACAGCATGGACTATCAATTATTCCTGCCAAGTTTCGTTGAAATTGGCCTAGCAGTTCGTGTGAAGAAATCTTTTTAAGAATTTGAACTACTTTACCAAGGCGGCCATCTTGGATTTAGCGACGACCTCCAATTTTACAAACCTGATATGCCCCCGCCCATTTATCATCTCTATAAAGTTTGACCAACATTGGCTCAGCGGTTTGAGAAGAGGTTGAAATTGTGGACGGACGGACGGACGGACGGACGGACGAAAAACGGTAACAATAGCTCACTTGAGCCTTTTGCTCAGGTGAGCTAAAATAATAAACAATACCACGACAAACCCTAATCGATCTAGATTGCACGAGGTTAATTAGTTATTAAATGCATAAATTACGATAACCTCATTAATAATGTGTAGTTATTATTAACTGGGCTAATTAGCTTTTGCAGCTCATATAAGTGAATTTCCATCTTTATTACAAGTTATTATTCTCAGGCGCTACCAAATTATATTTTTGTTAAGAAATATTTTGTCAAATATAAATTAAGAGCAGACAATTATTTTTGTTTCCGGCCATTTCATGGTTACGTGAGCACTGACCAGCCTGACATTGTGAGTGAGCGACTTCCTTCAGTTCGGTGTTAGTTTCGACACCCGATGTGCTGTTGTTACAGTTTGCCTCGGCGTCATCTAGCCCCGCCTCCTTCACCAACGACTCATCCTCATTGGACGATTTCCGAGACAACACCTCCGCCAGCTTCTTGTACACAGTGTCAAGCTTCTTATCTGTGAATGGTTAAAACTTTCCTAGTAAACGAGGCTAAATTAGAATTAGATGGACGTCATCACTATGTATCACTTTCTGAAAGCGGGCTCGACAAAAACTATATACCCCTCGACATACTTCGCTGGATGGACAATAAAACCTTCAACGCAAATTTCGAAATGCTAATGTTTCGTGTTACGGACAGACTGATGAACGGACGGACGACCAGACGGAAAGGCGAAACTATATGCCTCTCGGTATACTTTGTAATATATGGGTATAATAACATAGATATATTCTAGGCTACATGTATATTGGAAGTACTACCGTTTGAGAGGTGAGCCTGGTAAATAGCATAGCAAATTTAAACTAGAAATGTGACATGGACACTGGTGTTCGCAAATAAAGGGACCCACTTGCTCGATCAATATCCTATTTCACCAACATTGCAAAGTATACTGTAACCGACATCCCGGCCCTGGTTGGCGGCACGGTAGCGTTATTACTGTTTATCTGGATTTCAAGTTATTAACAACGAGCGTCTGAACTCATAATTATTTACTAATGCAAGAGCCTCGTGTCAGGATGGCTCAAGTGAACTTAACTAATACTACTATGTGACAGAGTACTAAGTTAGTCAGCGTGACGGGAACTAACTGTGTACCCGAGTCGACAATAAGTCACTAGCGGTTACTAGTACTCTGAGTGGGTCTTTTAGTTACTGACTTGCGCAGCTCGCCTCCTTTATATAGACGAGATGCGAGCAGCAGCCGTGCGAGCCCCAATCAAATTTCCCGCTGCAAATATATGTTTACCCAATCAGCGCTCGGTAACTAGAGACGCTAAATGAAAAATGTCCGCCATATCAAAGAAACAAAATACAGCCATCAAAATCACACAAATAAACATGTCCCCTAGATTAGTGACACTATCGTCGGTGCGGGCGCTAATGTGGCCGATAGCAATGAATCAGACTCTTGTAGTGATATATAAATCATTGGTTGAAAAGCCTTACAATTGGCTGCACGCACGAAAATAGGTACGAAAATATGCACTGCATAATTTCTGTGGAAAATCATAACACCCTGCTCGCCAAACTCGTCTCTAGTACAATCCAATACCAACACATAGCGTGCGAGCCATTACTTTGCAGCATCAGAAATGAATAAGCAACACTAAATGTCACGAATCATAGCCGACTATTTTCTTTATCATCCATTATTTGTAACCCGGGTCACACAATACTAGTCTATGGCACAATAATCGAATATTCTAGTACAGACGATCGAATAGGTATTGGTGTGTGAAATATCGCTCCCGTGGAATAAACCGCTGGAGAGAATAGCTCTTTATCCGAAACCTCGCACGGACCACCAGTATTGGATTTGCACTGGTCATATCTGGGTGATCTACACTGTATATGCAATATACAGACTTGGATGCTAACCTAGTAGGTCATATCTACTTATGACTGAAGTATTTCAGATTAATTCACCAGATATCTCATGAGCTAAACTGACTGTTAGACCATTAGGGTGGGAGTATATATTGGATTTAGCACCATATACTATCAGTCGGACACTCAATTACATTCTTGTGACACATTGGAGCGCAAACTTTCACTGGGAATTGTCCCAGCCAGTAAACCAGCCAGACAGCCAGCCAGTCAGCAACGAGCGACGGCACGTCCATACTTTGTGTATGCGTATAACCAGTACGCAACACATAGCTATTTATTCTGGAGCCCAAAACACGACACCGTGTACCAGCGGGGACTCTGCTCCGCGTGGACCAAGGGCGTATTCGAGTGGGGCATCATTCCGGTGACGTCATTCCGTCCAAGGACGTGATGAATCGCTAAGGACGTTCACCGATGTGTTATTGGCCCCATCCGCCCAAGTAGGCTCTGTATCCTATAGTTACAAGCAACTTTACGACGTCATTAGTACGTCACTCCCATCATGGCGGAAGCCGGAGTTAATTAACGGAACTCTAACATTGGATATTGATCCTGATCATGATGACGTATACTGTTGAATTATATCTACCTGTTACAGAATCGTGGATGTGCCTTGGTTGTGCAAGTGCCTGTGGCGGTGGCTGCTAGGGAACGTTGTCCGTACTGACATTTCCATCCATTGTTTGTGCATTTCAATTATGTAAATACATTATCATTATATATTTTGTCATTATACCTTGTTGTCTCTGTCCACAACGTGCTTGGTGTTCCATCCCTTCAGTAAACTAGCCCGGTATCACCCTGGCGTGACACTAACATATAAGATTATGCCAGTCATTGTCAGACACAAGTGAGATATCTGCTTCAATATCGTAATGTCCTGTATCAATTTGATATACAGTGCCAGTACTCGTAATGACCAATAGTCGGCAACACGCATAATAATGCTGTCGCCGTCCAATGTTTCATACAGTCTCCAGGATAGCACACTACAACTAAAATCTTCTACAACACTGCCGTGTACTAATACTAAAGGATTGTACGCATAATTGACATGCTGGATCCTGTTGCGTAAACAGTGAATGTCTGTGTCTGACCATGATGACAGAATCTACTGAAATGGAACTGGTGGTTCCATTACATCCCTCCCCCACCTTAAAATCTGCACAACGTCCACGTTGTGAGTTTATGTAAGTACATATGATCTACATGTTGCATCTGAATCGTTCGCATAAGTCCATTTTAAATGATTCATGATTACCCTATCCATGTTATAATTTTACCAGTTTTAATCAATTGTCAATGTATGTGGCATCATCTTAACCACATATTTACCGTTCTCAGAAGGTGGCCATTTTTAACGTGTACACATTATAGTAAGATCTTTCACATTTCGCTGTTGCATCTAATTTAAATTACAAACAGTTTATGTAATGCACACAGAGGACATTCCACATTCGACATGCCTAAAGCTAGCGAATCAACATATGGCATACCCATAGTCTAACAAATAAAATAAAATGTATTGACGCCAGTATCAATACACAGGACCCTTAGATTGGCTCGCCATACTCACATCTTCGTAAGCAGGTAAGTAGCCTCACAAATTCAACTACGGCAGAACAATGATTGTTCCTGCCAATTTCTACTACTCTTAGCATCATCACTATAGCCCAAATACAAAATAAAACTGTAACACCATAATACTAGTCAATAATAGTGCATCGCTAGCTACTCCGTATACCATTTCCAATGTGGAGCCACCCCTGCCCATTACATTGTAATTCAAACGCCTGCCTCCAGTTACTACTATAATTTACTTTAATTTCCCATGTTATAAATGCCACCTTCTGTAAAATGATTTACTTCACATGCCAGTCAATTATATCCATGCACAGTCCTAGTCTACTTTTATGTATTTACTGGAAACATTCTTCATTTAAATTAACAACGTAATGTAACAAGTCAATAACGTCAACTATACATGTCATTTTCATACAAGATTAATGTCTATATTTATCAGTCCCAGCAAGTTAATCTACATCCATGGAGGTGACCGTAACTGTCTAGTTTTAGTCCCCGTGTACTCATCTTGCATTTGTGGATTGCAATGGTCACTGGCTCGCCAACCGTTCAACAAGCCTTGGTTCTGCATTGGTTCACATGTAATTCTATGATCTGGCTGTCCTCCTGTCATTTCTTCTCCTGCTGATATTGAACAGTGTCTGGGTGTCCACACGGCAGCTGTCGGTGGCGTTTCCAGCATCACTATGTCGGATGCTGGATGAGGTTCCGCTGGCGTCATGTCAACTGTGGCTAGCGACTCCAATGTGATACAATGGATCAAGGGATCCCTTTTCCCTGTACAGGCTGGTGCTGCAATAACTGTACTGCAAGGCGATAGCAGTTCAAATGTCCTCGTGTCGACAGTTGAATCTCGTTTCGCAGTCACCACACCATCTGAGTCATCTAATAGGCGCTGTTGATTTTTATAGATACACCCATGCTCTTCATCTTCGAATCACATGTCAGCCGACAACGTCGATGAATCCATGAGCTTATCTGATACATGCTCATTACGTCGAATCACCGGGCAATCCCGGACGAAATGCCCTGGAGAGTGACAACCAAAACAATTGGGGGTTCGTGATCGACGCTGGAACCAACGTTTTCGTGGGGGTGGTCCATGGCAACGGGATGGTAGTTGCTTCTTGATTTTGACATCGTTTTGCTCCTGTATATCCAGTCGGTGAGTGATGGATTTGTTGTAGCGAGTGTTCAATGCGTTTGTATAATTTGTTTCTTCTTCATCTGGGTGATGTGGTTGTTCGTTGCTGAACATTCTAATGGTACATTCCGCATTTTCCTTTTGTTCAGGATCAGTTTGGAGGTGCATGTACTCATACGTTTGGATTACCTCCACTGCTTTCTCCACAGTGTCACACCCTGTCTCAGACACTGGTATCTCAGCTGTGCGGACGATTTCAGTAGCTGCTGCATTCCAAGCATATCCTGTGATGCGGTGCCCAAGTTTCCATACGCCTTCCGGGTCAGCGAGCGAATGTCATCACCCAATTCTGCCATAGACTCGCCTGGTAACCATTTTCTGTTTTCCAGCTGTAAGGCCCATAGTGGCCTCGGTTTGTAGCCGCCAAATCGTCTTTCAAGTTTGTTAACAAGTTTTTCATAAGAGTATTGTATCACATTCGTAAAATTTAGTAGGTACTTCTCTTTCTGACCCCGCATGCAGGCTAATAGGGTCAATGCCTTAACGTTTGGTCGCAAATGACCAAGTCGTGCACACACTTCAAAATTACCGACGAATGATTCCCAGTCTTCGTCACCAGAGAACGTTTGTGGTTCCATGGAGGGTGCTCTGTTTCCGATTGTGTAGAGGCTATGATCGGCATCGTCTAAGTCGGGTGTCCGGTAGTGACCACATCTGGAGCGGTCACAATGCTCACGATTATGTGCATTATCATTGCATCAAATGTATCGTGGAATGCTCAAATAATCTGTACAGTCTCGGGGGTCAAGGTGTTCGAATTGTCGTAGTGTATGCAATTGTTGCTTGATCGGAGGGGGTAACTCATTGTCAAGATATGTACTAGAGTCTCTGGGGTCACTGTCGGTCTCCATATTTTCAACATGTGTAACTTCTTCCGTAACAACTGATAGTTCCCTGGAATTGATGCCGTCTGTTGATACACGTTGTGTCTTCTGCCTCAGAATCAGTATCAACATACACAAATTCCTCGACGCTAGACACATTAACATGCTCGTTAATATCTCCATGGCCACTGCCTCTCATATTGACCTCCTTTTCAGAATCAGACATCGTGTTGTAAATTTGGTTATTGTCGAGTTAAATGTTTAACTCTATTTTAATAAAAGTATTTGTATACAATTATTGTTAACAGTTATTTTGTCCCTTCTCTTTGTACTTATTGTATAAAAAATATATATAACATTGTTCTATCAGTTGTTCAGTTTTATTTTTTTTACACAGCACTTGCTGCTAATTCTTGTTATATCACCTATTTATGCAACATCATAACATCGTTGTTGCTAATTTCTTGTTACTTCAACTATTCCTGTCATAGCACAACATCGTTGTTGCTAATTTATTGTTACAACTGTTTTCGTCATTGAATATCACCGTTGTGGCTAATTTCTTGTTACATGTACTTTCGGTTTTGATCGGCAAATTTAACGCCATGCTGCATAATATTTACAACATTAATTAATAATAACAGTAGGCGTTAGTTCTTTTATGTTCGTGTAATAAACATCGCACTTGCTGACACCATTTGGAACCAATACCCCCGAGGTCCTGGTTGGCGGAACGGTAGCGTTATTACTGTTTATTTGGATTTCAAGTTATTAACAACGAGCGTCTGAACTCATAATTATTTATTAATGCAAGAGCTTCGTGTCAGGATGGCTCAAGTGAACTTAACTAATACTACTATGTGACAGAGTACTAAGCTATTCAGCGTGACGGGAACTGTGTACCCGAGTCGACAAAAGGTCACTAGCGGTTATTGGTACTCTGAGTGGGTATGTCGACTGACAAGTTAGTTGCTGACTTGTACAGCTTGCCTCCTTTATATAGACGAGATGCGAGCAGCAGCCGTGCGAGCCCCAATCAAATTTCTGCTGAAAATATATGTTTACCCAATCAGCGCTCGGTAACTAAATGAAAAATGTCCGCCATCTCAAAGAAACAAAATACAGCCATCAAAATCACACAAATAAACATGTCCCGTAGACAAGTGACACGATCATCGGTGCGGGCGCTAATGTGGCCGATAGCTATCGATCAGACTTTTGTAGTGATACATACATTATTGGTTGAAAAGCCTTACAATTGGATGCACTCACAAAAATACGCACTGCATTCTGTGGGAAATCATAACACCCCGCTCGCCAAACTTGTCTCTAGTACACACAATACCAACAAATAGCGTGCGAGCCATTACTTTCCACCATCAGAAATGAATAAGCAACACTAAGATATAAGATTATGCCAGCCATTGTCAGACACAAGTGAGATATCTGCTTCAATATCGTAATGTCCTGTGTCAATTTGATATACAGTGCCAGTACTCGTGATGACCAATAGGCGGCAACACCATAATAATGCTGTCGCCGTCCAATGGTTCATAGTCTCCAGGATGGCACACTACAACTATAATCTTCTACAACACTGCCGTGTACTAATACTAAAGGATTATATGCACAATTGACATGTTGGAGCCTGTTGTGTAAAGATCTGTGTCTGACCATGATGACCGAATCTACTGAAATGAACTGGTTACAATACTTATCTAGCAAAGTATACTTTGAGGGAGAAATTTTCAAATGAAAGATAAATTTATTAATGTTTACTATACTGAATTTATTACATTATCACAGCCATTTTGGCTGTGATAATGTAATACATTCAGTATAATAATTATGCATACTTTTTATCATCAAATATATGCAGTCATTAGTTCTATATGAAATTTCGGGGAAAATAAATGATTACTCCCTCATATACTTTGCTAGATAAGTACACTTTGCAATGTTGGTGAAATATGCTACAGGGCTATATTGGTGTGATGCACACTCGTTATGAATTGCGCTAACCAGACAGCCTAGTTGTATTTGTTTGTTTGTTGTGGTTTAAAGGTCTATCAACAGCTAAGGTCATTTAAGGCCGGGTCAATGGGTTTAGTACTAAATCCCAGAGATTACCTGTACAAATGGGGAGAAAATCCCAAAAAAAGAACTGAATATTTACAATAAAACAAGAATTCCGCCACGGAAGCGGTATCGCGCCTGCCCAGGCATTTGACAATACATTTTAACGCATTTGCCTTACAAAAAAAACGGACGACGCGGACACGACGACGACGACGACGACGACGACGACGACGACGATACTGACGGAAAAAGCGCCGACTATAGTCGCGCCTCAGCTAAAGCAGGCGCGACAAAAACTATATATTCAGCCCTGAAATCAGAATAATCCTGATCTGATGCCAGGTCCTCGCCACACCAGAATCACTTGGCCCCCTCCCAAAAGCAGTAGCATCAGTAATAATCGTACTACTTTTATAATGGGCAATAAACCAATTCAACTCCCAGGTAACAATAGAGTCAAAGATAAAAACGTACCCGAGGGCCAAACCAAACAAATCGTGATTCCTATAAGGAGGAATCCCTACCGTTAATTTACGGCGTCACGTTCGCCCGACCAACCACCCACCAGGCAGCTAGGAATTACTACGGTATTTGATATTCACCCTCGTTTAAAACTGTCCACGACTGATCGGCAAGTGATACGCGACACCGCTTCACATGCACGTCAATCCCATTGGTCGAGTCCAATGCTGAATTGTCAATGTTCTCCCCTAAAAGAAGACGGGTCAAGGTCGTTTTGCCAACACCATGTTGACCGACAACCATGACCCGTATCGAGTGAACGGAAACTTCGCCTTCCGATAACGCCTTCTTGTACAGCTGAATGGATTGGCTATCCATGCGTAGGATTTCAGTCGGTAAAGTTGCCGCTGAAATTATTTTGTTATACAGTGAAACCATAGTTGTGTGCTAAAGATCACGTACAGACATTATCATCTGAGATAAATGACCCAGAAACACATAAAACATAAGACCTCAGGTGTTTTCTTGGTGTCCAGTTTAGAGGGCTTCCACTGTATTTGTTATTTCATTCAAGGAAAACTATTCTATAAAAAGAGCATGTCTAGCGAGTTATATTTGTTACAAGCTATGTCATTTTGTACACAGGGAAATGTGTGCGATGTGTGTGGAAAATATTTACAGAAGCTGTTATATTTTCTGTAAATGACGTCGAAAGATGAAGGAATTTCAAACTGCTAGTCAACTTTTGATGTCATTAATGGAAAATACAGTACATTTTGTAAAACATTTTTTTTTCACGAAAAATCTCATGTCTAATTAGATACATGTGTACAAACAAGTCAGGTCTCTGGCATAAAATGGCTGATAAATTGCCCATCAAATGGAAACAAGTGTAAAATGTTGTTGTTGTTTTTTTAACTTCAAGTCATTGTCTGTGAGTTTTATCTCATTTAAAGGAAAAAACTAAACTTTGTATGCATAAAATAGGATTTCGCAGTGAAATAAAAGAGTATATCAACTAGATGGCTGTGGCCAGCATATCACACCGGCCAAAGTGCCAGAGCTCCATCTAAGCTGCGCATTTGCTTAAATACCCAATTAAAATTGCCAAAAACCCAATTGAAATCGGAAGTAGCGAGTATCATGCAGCAGAAAACAATAAACAGACCACAAATATAGCATATTTTTCTTATTTTCCATGAAAACATATCTAATGAAATGCCAAGACATGTTTTCATTTAGAAGCAAACTATTAAATAATTGCCGTCTGTTGATGTGTAAACAGTACTGTGATTTTATTTTACCCAATTACTATTTTGAAATACCCAATTGCTTCAGAAATGATGGAGTGACAATACTCAATTACTAATTCCTTATCTGGAGCCCTGAAGTGCTATGATTTGATCATCCCATTGTGTATGCATGTAGTTAGAGTCAATTGTGTTGTGGAGATGTTGGGTACTTAATTCAAAACTTTAAACACAGATTTTACAGAATTCTAATGCAAATTGGAATAGAATAGATCAATTTGAAAGTGGCCATGGGGACCACATGGGTGGGCAATATAATGAAACAAGAAAATCTGGCCTGTTGGCACACAACTGTAAACGGTGAAATGTGTCTATGGGACACGGATGCCCCCGCTGGCAGCATATATCGATGAAAGCTGTAGGACTAGTGGGTCATAAGCACAGCAATGTAACATACAGATGGGAAACAGGGATACATCTGTATGGCAGATGTGGGTGATTAGTTGGGGTTTTATGTCTGTATGATAGAGACGAGAATGCAATGGGGATACTTTGTTGGTTGATTGGTTGATTGCTGGGTTGGTTGGTCGATTGATTTGTTAATTGCTTGGTTGGTAGGTTGGTTGCTTGCTTGGTTGGTTGATTGCTTGGTCGGTCAATTGGTTGGTTGGTTTGTTGATTGCTTGGTTGGTAGGCTTGGTATGTAGGTTGATTGCTTTCTTGGTTGGTTGGTTGATTTCTTGGTTGGTTGATTTCTTTGTTGGTTAGTGGGTTGGTTGATTGTTTGGTTGGTCGATTGGTTGGTTGGTTGATTGATTTTTGGTTGGCTGATTTCTGTTTGGTTGATTGCTTGGTTGGCTGGTTGATTTTCGGTTGGTTGATTTCTGGATTGGTCGATTGATTGCTTAGTTGATTTTTGGTTGATTGATTTCTTGGTTGGTCGATTGGTTGCTTGGTTGGTTCATTGCTTAATTGGATGATTGATTGGTTGGTTGGTTGATTGCTTGACTGATTGGTTGGTTGGTTGGTTGGGTCATTGCTTGGTTGGTTGGTTGCTTGGTTGATTGCCTACTTGCTTGATAGCTTACTTGAATGACTGATTTGTTTGTGGCTTGGTTGGTTGCTCAATTGCTTGATTAATCACATTCATTCAACATACAACGTCCGGATCCACTGTAATTAACCCTATCAAAACTCCAGACCTCTATAGCGGTGTTTTCAAATAGTGTAGATCCAGATGAGCGGTCTAATCAGGCTAATAAAGTAATTTTCATATTTTTAGTGGTCTGAAAATTATTTTGTGGCAATAGGATTGGTCGGAAAATTAACATATCAAATTCCATTCCAGTTATGTAGGCTTAAAGGGTTAGCTTTCTATGGCCTTACATTTCGGGGCACTTGTGGCTCGGACTGGAAAAATGGTCGGCATTACTTCTTGGTATGCCTGCCAGTTTCGTTCATCAAAGACACAAAACACTATTTTTTCCACCTGCAATAGAGAATTTATTTTTTATTTAATGATGTTTACGCCCGCTCAGGCTTTGATAGTATTCTGAAAAACTTTAACCAATAACTAAAACCTTAACGGGACGCACGTACGGACAATATGCCGACTGACGCCAATGTGCCGATATCGTGTTGTTCGCAAGCATGCGCGACAACAAAAAGTGAATGGGTTTAACGTCTCAGCAACAGCTACGGTCATATTAAAGGTACATGCAGACTCAGTAGATACACAATTTTCTTTATAGGAATTAAATAAGTGTATAATTGTGTCACTATTCCACCAGTTCTAAAAATTACGAGTGCCCGCTATAAAGATATAATCATTTAGTAATATTTATTTTACTGATAGTGACGCGCGGTGGTATCAGGCTATTTTCATATGCAAATGAGGCATGGTATTTTTTAATTATTGATACTAATTAAATGCATCACATGAACAAAAAATAATATCTTCGACAGATTAAAAAGAATGATCATTGCACATCAAAAAGTAATTACAGAGAAGTAATAGTAATGTCAGTTAACAGTTTAAGGAACCACATTTTATCGCCCCTGATATCAGTGTGAAAATTCATGTGTGATAAACGAAGTATAAAAATGCCAATTATATCGTCCGAAAATGGTTCATGATTGTTCATTTTGCCCGAACAATGCTATATCTAATGTATGGACGAAAAAAATATGCCTCCCTACATTATAACCTGGCACGTGGGCATGTACCTTTAAGAGTCGGAGGCACAGTTTAAAGTCCCATCCGACAGATCAGTGGGATGGAAATACTATGCAAGTATTTTTCATGCCTATGGTGAGGATTAAACTCACAAAATTCAGTATTGAAGTTCAATGCCCCTACTATCTATTGTACGTTTTGCTGCTGACAAACTATTGGCAATTAAACACATTAAATAAAAGAAAAAAATTAAATGTAAGTACATGTACTTTTTCGTCAATAACACAAAAGTCACCCTCCCCAAAAAAATGATTTGATGAAATTCCATCAAATATTGATTTTATTGCGAAAAAGCAATTTTTTTATATGGGAATATAACTTGGGGGTTAAAATAGATTTTTTCTTTTATAATTTTGCAATTTGAGGACCGATTTTCAAAATTTAACTTTGTTTTCTTAGTTAAATCATTTCCAAGCTATCTATCCAGAGTCAATTTCCTTTTTATATTGTCTTTTAACTCCTCCAGCTCCTCCAGCTCCTCCAGCTCTTCCATCTCATTTCTTTTTGTGGGGAGGGTTCCTTTTTTTTTGAAAGACTACATACATGTAAAGATTTTCTACATTTAATGTGTTTAATAGCCAAAAGTTTGTCTGCAGCAAAATGTGAAACAGTCTATACTCAATGCAAGATATGATCATTTGTTATCGGCGTGTATTCAGTCAATGCATGAATCTTATCTGATTTGTAGTTCTGACTAGAGAAATAGGGCCCATGACTTTTGCGACCAGTGTAAATCCTGATCAGACTGCACTGTTCGCCATTCCATCAATGAACAAGAGTGCCGTAAGTCACAAAATACGCCCATCGAATATGGGCCAGACAGCGAAGATGCAGAAATGTGAAGCTGTCACCAAGGCAAGAAACAATAATGAGAATTTGAAACTATATAGCATTATTTCTTCATCTCGAAGACGTGTGTATAGTTTCAGATCGATCGACTGAACGGATTCAGAGGAGTTGTGTACACAAACTCTGTACCATATATAGAATTGTATACAAAAATGCAGAAAAAATGGCTAAGTTAAAAACGTGATATATTTGTTCAGCATAAAAATACCAAGGTGCACTTGTTCAATATGTGTAGAAGACGTGTGTATAGTTTCAGATCGATCGACTGAATGGTTTCAGAGGAGTTGTGTACACAAACTATGTACCGTATATATAATTGTATAGATAAATGTAGAACAAATGGCTCAGTTACAAAGGCGTTATTTTTGTTAAAAATATGTTTTCGGCATAAAGACACACGAAGGTGCACATCTTCAATATGTGTAGAAGACGTGTGTAAAGTTTCAGATCGATCGACTGAACCGTTTCGGAGGAGTTGTGTACACAATATATGCACTTTTTCTGTCAGCCGTCCGCCCGGTAAAACATAATACGTTACCGTTTTTTAACAAGAGTTGTCAGAAGGCAACGAAGCTCGCCTGTTGGCAGCCTTCACTCAAACTTGGCACAGTTGCATAAAAAAACATGAAAATTATATAATTAACCTTGTGTTAAGGGGCGTGCGGTGGAACTTGACATTGGGGTCAGTGTTGCAAGGTGGGTCGTGTGTTTGCTATAGTATAATATAGCATATTAAGATGAATGCTTGTATGAAATATCAATGTGCTCCCTGAAAACAGAATTAAACAAAATGTAACCCAACGTTAAGTGTATGAACGCACTAAGTTGGTGATTTTCTACAGCATCATAGTTATTCACATGAGGAATGCATGTATGAATGTGCTAAGATTGTGACCTTGGGGAAAGGGTTGGGGGTGGGTCATGGATTTACTGTAGCACAATAGAGGATCATCAGATGAATTCATGTATGAACTATCAAAGCGATCCCTGTAAAGAAACAGAAGTTAAACAACATTTACCCCAACATTAAGTTTATGAACATGCTAAGTTTGTGACCTTGACCTTGTGGTAAGGGTTGGGTGATGGGTTGTGGATTTGCTACAGCATGATAGAGGGTCATCTGATGAAAGCATTTATGAAATATCTAGGTGTTCCATGAGAGGAAACAGATGTTATAAGACATTTGGGGTGGGCGGTGGGTCATGGATTCACTATAGCACGATAGAGTTTCATCAGATGTATGCATGTTTGAAATATCAAAGCGTTCCATGAAAGGAAGCAGATGTTAAGACATTTACCCCAACGTCATATGTATGAATATGCTATGTTTGTGACCTCGACCTTGGGGAAATGGGTCGGGGTTGGGTCATGGATTTGCTATAGCACGATATAGTATCATCAGATGAATGCATGTATGCAATATCAAGGCGTTCCCTGTAAAGAAACATAAGTTATAAAATGACATTTACTCCAACGTTAAGTTTATTATGTTGATCTGGGGAAAGGGGTGGGGGTCATGGATTTGCAGCAGCACAATAGAGGATCATCAGATGAATGCATGTATGAACTATCAAAGCGTTCCCTGTACCCAAACAGAAGTTACACAACATTTACCCCAACGTTAAGTTTATGAACATGCTAAGTTTGTGACCTTGACTTTGGGTAATGGTTGGGTGGTGGGTTGTGGATTTGTTACATCATGATAGAGGGTCATCTGAGGAATGTATGTATGAAATATAAAGGCGTTCTATGAAAGGAAATGAAATGTTATAAGACATTTACCCCAAAGTTAAGTTTATGAATGTGCTAAGTTTGTGACCATGACCTTGGGAAAAGGGGTGGGGTGGGTCATGGATTTACTATAGCACGGTAGAGTACATCAGATGAATGCACGTATGCAATATCAAGGTTTTCCCTGTAAAGAAACAGAAGTTATAAAAAGACATTTACTCCAACGTTAGGTTTATGATGTTGATCTTGGGGAAAAGGGTGGGCGGGTCGTGGATTGTATGTAGCACAATAGAGGATCATCAGATGAATGCATGTATGAAATATCAAAGAGTTCCCTGTAAAGAAACAGAAGTTACACAACATTTACCCCAACGTTAAGTTTATGAACATGCTAAGTATGTGACCTTGACCTTGGAGCAAGGGTTGGGTGGTCGGTTGTGGATTTCCTACAGCATGATAGAGTGAGGAATGTATGTATGAAATATTAAGGCGTTCCATGAAAGGAAACATATGTAATAAGACATTTACCCCAACGTTAAGTTTATGAATGTGCTAACTTTCTTACCTTGACATTGGGGTAAGGGATGGGCGGTGGGTTATGATTTGTGACCTTGACTTTGGGGTAAGGGGTGGGTCATGGATTTGCTATTGCACAATAGAGTATCACCAGATGAATGCAGGTATGAAATATCAAGGCGTTCCATGAAAAGAAACAGATGTTATAAGACATTTACCCCAACGTTATTTTTAAGTTTATGAATGTGCTAAGTTTGTGACATTGCCCTTGGGGTAACGGATGGACGGTGGGTCATGGATTTGCTATAGCATGATAGAGTATCATCCGATGAATCCATGTATGAACTATGAAGACGTTCCCTGTAAAGAAACAGACGTTACACAACATTTACCCCACGGTTAAGTTTATGAACATGCTGAGGAATGCATGTAATAAATATCAAGGCGTTCCATAATGGGAAACAGATGTAATAAGACATTTACCCCAAAGTTAAGTTTGTGAATGTGCTAAGTTTGTGACCTTGACCTTGGGGTAAGAGTTGGGTGCTGAATTGTGGATTTGCTACAGCATGATAGAGGGTCATCAGATGAATGCATGTTTGACAAACGAAGGCATTCCCTGTAAAGAAACAGAAATTACACAACATTTACCCCAACGTTCAGTTTATGAACATGCTAAGTTTGTGACCTTGACCTTGGGGTAAGGGTTGGGTGGTGGGTCGTGGATTTGCTACAGCATGATAGAGGGTCGTGTGAGGAATGCATGTATGAAATATCAAGGTGTTCCATGAAAGGAAACAGATGTTTTAAGACATTTACTTCAACGCTAAGTTTATGAATGTGCTAAGTTTGTGACCTTGAGCTTGGGGTAAGGGTTGAGTGTTGGGTCATGGATTTGCTACAGCATGATAGAGGGTCATCTGAGGAATGCATTGTATGAAATATCAAGGCGTTCCATGAAAGTTATGAGACATTTACCCAACGTTAAGTTTGTGGACGCCGACGCCTAAGCCGACGACGCCTGGGGTATGCCATAAGCTCTTATGCACTTCGTGCAGGCGAGCTAAAAACGGTCGTATAAAAACCTGCAAGGCTTCTAACAAGCAACACAGATCGTTATCTGGCCAGGTGTGTGCTATTTTATCAAAAGTGAAAGTGCACAAGTTTTAACGTTCCAGCAACAGCTAAGGCCATTAGGGACGCAACAACTTGATCAGGAGCTAAACAGGACTCGCAAACCCCATAAGCCCCATTTCTCCAGTCAGAGCCACATATGTGACACACCATGCGATTTTGTACATTAGAAGATGTGTGATTTTTTATGAAAATGATCTACAAAACTTACGTAAATGACGTCGAAAGTTGATAAAATGTCGTCATCTTTCGACATCATTTACAGAAGATGTCACAGATCGTGTAAATAAATTTCATGACAAGAATTCCGCGGAATCAAATGTTTCTCCTTGTTCCGCATTGACCTTAACTCTGGGGCATTGACCTTGACCCTGGGGCCCCGAGAATAGTCCTATATCCATGTACATATCATAGTAAAGGTATATATAAAGTTTGATGACTGTAGCTGATAAGGTGTTAAAGTAATGACCGTAACACGAAAACTTAACATTGAATGATGACGCCGCCGGCGACGCCGCCGACGACGACTCTGGAAAAGCAAAACCTATGTCTCGCTTTTGCGGGCGATACAAAAACTTGCACATGTCCTTAGGTACAAAACCGCATGGCGTGTTTAATATATGTTACACTTACATGTGAATGGTTTTCCTGTAACCATAGTCGAGTGGTTTCCAGTGCCATTTTAGCATTCACAGATTCGTGTAATCCTGTAAACACAGCAATAAACAAATTTATTACAGCAATAAAGACATTTATTACAGTAGCAAACATATTTATTACAGCAACAAACTTATTTTTTTAAAGTAATAAAGTGATGGTTTAAAGGTACATGCCCACTCAGTAGGCACAAACTATTCTTTACAGGAATTAAATAAGTGTATAATTATGTCACTACTCCACCAGTACTAAAATTTACGAATGCCAACTATACAGATATAATCGTTTAGTAATATTTATTTTACTGATAGTGACGAGCGGTGGTATCAAGCTATTTTCATATGCAATGATATTTTTTAATTATTTATACTAATTAAATGTGTCACACTGAAAAAATAATATTTTCGACAGATTATAAAGTAAGATCATTGCGCATCAAACAATAAATACAGAGAATAAATAGTAGAAATTTACGTCGATATAAAATAAATAATGCCAATCAATACGTTTGGTAATGGTGAAATAATGTTTATTTTGCCAGAAAATGTCATATCTACAGAATATACAGAACTATCTGTCTCCCTATATTATTATAACCTGGCATGTGGGACTCCAGCTTAGTCCAGGGGCCCGTTTCACATCTTACGATAAAAATGTTGTACGAAGATTTTTTATTTATTTGCTTCTCACATTGACGTGGTTAGCTAACGTTAATGTTTGCATCTACATGTAAACATCATTACATGTGAACACATCCACTCAAGATTTTCCAACAGTGGCTGTCAGTGTAAATGTTATTAAATTGGGCACTAAAAAACTTCTTAGTCTTACTGAAATGGACCCCTGAGCCTCAGATGTGAATAAAATGTGTGCCAAACATTTGGCAAAAGAGCATTTAACAGTCGATTTGCATCGGCTTACATAACAAATATGAGCCTATGGGTGACCTGAAAAGGAAAACTATTTTTACTATATATATATATATATATATATATATATATATATATATATATATATATATATATTGTTAAATATTACATTAATCAAAACAATAAAAAGAAAATGTGGCCTGTCGGCACACGAATGCCCCCAGTGGCAGATTGGAGAAACTGTGGCAAAGTTAATTAACCAATAGTAATAAGTATTCATAAGCACAGTTGTGAAGGTCAAAGGGTGAATGTCATATTAAGGGCAGCATGGATGTGAGGCATTTGTTCACAAGTATGGTGTATTGAACGATTAAAGTAATCCATCAAGGGATATAGAAGTTATGACAGAATTGATAAATTCCGGCAAACTTCTTAATATTTGAAAAAGTTAAAAGTTGGCAAGGTCAAAAGGTCAATGTCATATTAAGGGCAGCATGGATGTGTGGCATTTGTCCACAAGTATGCTGTGTTGAAATATTTATGTAATCCTTCAAATAATGTAGAGGTTACGACAGAATTGAGAAACCACGGTGAACTTAATGTGGGAAAAAGTTCAAAGTTGTGAAGGTCAACAGGTGATATTAAGGGCAACACGGAAGTGTGGCATTTGTCCACAGGTATACTGCTTCTGTCTCGCATGTCTCTTATGGACAGACAGACGTACGCAAGCACGAAAATACAAAAACTATATCTATATAGTGAGGTTTCCTCACTAATACGATATGTTGAACAATTTTGCAAAAATCAGGAACCCATTTTTCCGACACAAAGCCTTCATCAAGGAATTAGTTTCTACTAAATGCTAAGTGGCATCCATTTTAGATGTGTGACAGATGTTTCGGCACAAGGCCTTTATCAAGGAATTAGTTTCTGCTAAACGCTAACTGGCATCCATTTTAGATTTGTGAAATCTCAAATGGATGCCACTTAAAGTGTTTAGTAGAAACTAATTCCTTGATAAAGGCCTTGTGGCGAACATCAGAAAACTGGGTTCCTGGTTTTTGCAGAATATATCTATGTATAGCTATATACAGTCGAGCCGCAGTATCTCGAATATTAATATCTCGATAATATCCCCTATCTCGATGATTCACTAAAGTCACGAATTATATCCTTATTTGTTTAATACAAATTTCCTCAGTTATCTCAACCATGCCCTATCTCGTATGTGTTCTCTATCTCGACTGTTCATTATGTCCCCTCCGTATAGAAATATGTTACAAAATCTCTTCGCTATCTCGATAACATAAATGCTTGGACACATCGCTTAAGCGCCTGCCTGGCTGCCAAGATCGATTTTGGTTGACACTAATTTTCAAAAATATTATCAAACAAAATAAATTCACTGAGAGTCATGACGCAACCTTGTGATGTTGGTCATTCGTTGTTAGTGATCAAAACCCGACTTCGAGTGACGGTGTAAATTTTGTTTCGCTTAAAACGTGTACAATTCTGTTGCTAGTATTATAATGTTACTCATTTATGTAAATACAATTTTACTTCCACGTTGGTGAGTAGGCATACATGTACATTATTAGCTATTTTCTACTGAATGTACAATACATGTAATGTTCATAATGTTGTTTGTCAATTAATTGGTATATGTAAAAATGTAGTTATAAAATCAACGCTTGTTTTGTTTCACTATTCCTTTATTGCTTACTCGTGGTGTATTGGGTAACATGAATTCATATTTTTGCGAAACTATTCAACCATGTCACTTCATCGCTATTTCGAACCTACTCCTATCTCTACTAAATGGACAATCTCCTTTCAACTTCGAGATACTGGTGCTCGACTGTATATCATTGTGGTGGAAAATTTAATAAAAAGAGTGACTTAAAATAATATGTATTAAATGTGCTTCCCTTCGGAGGTTATTAGAAATTACTATATCTATATAAGTTCTGGTTGTCAGACTTCATATGTGACATCCAGAAAATTTGGGTTACAACTTACCCTCGACACCCATAGAGATA
>CM055281.1:43060461-43124949 GCA_029237695.1 Conchocele bisecta
CCCATAGAGATACAAGGAAATGCCTGAAACAGAAACAAATGAAAGTGTTTAATGTCCCAGCATCAACTAAGGTCATATGGAGACGGGACCACAGTTTAAAGTATCATCCGACAGACCAGTGGGATGATAATACTATGAAAGTATTTTTGATGCTCTAGGCGTGGTTTGCACCAACAACCTCTGCATTGGAAGTTCGGTGTTCTAACCCCTAGGCCACAACCCATCCCCGTCTGAAACAGACTATTTTTAAGCTAACCAGCTTCCTGCGGTACATGTTATACCCACACATCTGAACCGTCTCAAATGAGTGTTAACAACATATACTTCTATGCAAAATAAGAAAAATATTATAATAGATTAATGGACTTTCATCTCAGTATGTTTGTTTGTTTGTTTATTGGTGTTTAACGGCATATCAACAGCTAAGGTCATGCATGGCCGGGCAAACGGGTTCGATCCCGTTTTAACGTGCTGCTATGAGGGGGGGGGGGGGAATCCAGGTCCATACCACACCAAAGTCACTTGACCCCTTCCCCTAAAATAGGACTAGTATGGACCCAAGAAATGAAATGTTCACTAACTGCCGTCTAACACATTGCAAATTTAATTTTTGGTTGAAATTTCCTTGTTTATTTATCAGATTTACAAATACAATGCAACATGCCAAAACCAGACACCCTGGGATGTCCCCAGGGTGTCACGTTTAGAGAGGTTCCGCTGTAAATCAGACATAACCACACCAAGGAGAGCGGATGTGCTTTGCGAACTTGAACAGGCATAATCATCAGCGATAGGTGGCAAAACAACCCATACAATCAAGTATACAGAGACAGTCTGTGTGTTCGGTTTAGAGAGGTTCCACTGTACCATAATTATTATAACAAAGGCATCATTATTACGACGCTAATCCTCTCGCTGGCAGCCTTGATAATAATAATAAAAAAAATTGTCTTACAAATAAGGTGAACATAAGTCCCCAGTGACCTTGACCTTGGGCAGTCGGACTTGTGCAAAACAAAAGAACCATCCCTAGACACACAGTGTGACCAAATATTATCAAAAGCAGTGAATCAGTTCATGAGTTATAAACAAAATGAAAGGTGTTATGCTATACAATTATATTCAACCATTCTGCAAAAAATACACTTTTTCGACATTTCGGCACAAGGCCTTTATCAAGGAATTAGTTTCTACTGCACGCTAAGTGGCATCCATTTTAGATTTCACAATGTTTATGTTTATTCACAAAATCATGACATAATCTAAAATCTGTTACATAAAATTATAGAAATTTGTTTTGGCATTATAATTGCGTAAAAAAAAAGAAATTTGAATATTGAGATGACTTTACTAAATATTTGACTGAAAATATAGAAGCGTGGTTACTATTAGTGCGCAGCTATGTTTAGCATATGGCACTTTCAGCAAAATCAATCTTATATTTCAACATATTCACACTGTCTGTCTCCGCGAAAGTCGTTGGTCCGTCGGACATGTCCGTTAAAAGTGTTGTCGGTCCGACGGCAAATCGGAAGTCGCCGGACCAAATGTCCGACAATAATTTTTTTATTCTAAGCTTCAATGAAATCACTTTCCTTTGGTATGCGCTTCTGGTGCTAGCTAGCTTTTCTTATATGACTGATACACAGGTTGAAGTAACGGACCGAGGTCTATAAATACATTAAATATGCCTAAAAGCAGCATCAATAAATGAAAACAAAATAAGCTAAAATTCCATACTCCATTATGAAGGTTTCTTACTTTTTAATAGGCCGAACCCGGACGGCCTCGAGACAACGGACTCTCACGAAACGTCAACCGAGCTATATCACTGTCGCCTATTGCAGAAGTTGGGACAATGTTAGTATTCCGCAATGATATATTCTCCGATGCGCTATGTCAACGCGTTTTCGAGCTATCGATTGTTTTGTTTTAAAAAAATTATCATCATTACTAGGTCGGGAAAGAACGGACACATTTCGGAGGCCGATACTGCTATATAAAGGAGTAAACATCGGGTTCAAAATACATTTTTACGTCGTCCCGGCCAGTAATGAAACATTTTGCATAGAGAAAACATTGTTTCCAATCGAACATTTGATCAAACCTACATTTTTACCCGTCCTGTGCGTCACGACAGACAATTTAATCACAGACATGTCTATCATTTCTCGGGAAGCCATGACACTCTATGTTCATCCGGAATTCCGTGTGACGTCATCTCACCAGCTGGCGACTTGCCTTCCGCGGTTATCGGCCAATTATATGTAGTGTAACAACGACTGTACTTTGAGCGATGACGTCATCGGCGAAGCCCACGGTGATTGGAAAACATGGCTTCCCGAGAAATGATAGAAATGTCTGTGCGATTAAATTGTCTGTCGTGAAGCACAGGAACGGTATAACTGTCAGACTCTAGAACATGCATGTATACAATATCAAGGCGTTCCATGAAAGGAAACAGATGTTATAAGACATTTACCCCAACGTTAAGTTTATGAATGTGCTAATTTTTGTGACTTTGACCTTGGGGAAAGGGGTGGGTCATGGATTTGCTATGGCACGATAGAATATCATCAGACGAATGCATGTATGAAATATCAAGGCGTTCACTGTAAAGAAACAGAAGTTATAAAAAGACATTTACTTAAACGTTAAGTTTATGATGTTGATCTTGGGGAAAGGGGTGGGGGTGGGTCATGAATTTGCTGTAGCACAATAGAGGATCATCAGATGAATGCATGTATGAAATATTAAAGCGTTCCCTGTAAAGAAACATAATTTACATAACATTTACCCCAACGTAAAGTTTATGAACATGCTTAAGTTTGTGACCTTGACCTTGGGGTAAGGGTTGGGTGGTGGGTTATCGATTTGCTACTCCGTGATAGAGGGTCACCTGTGGAAAGCATGTATGAAATATCAAGGCGTTCCATCAAAGAAAACAGATGTTATAAGACATTTACCCCGACGTTAATTTTATGAATGTGCTAAGTTTGTGACCTTCACCTTGGGGTAATGGATCGGTTGTGGGTCATGGATTTGCTTATCACGATCGAGTGCCATCAGATGAATACATGTATGAAATATCAAGGCGTTCCTTGAATGGAAACTGATGTTATAAGACATTTACCCCACCGTTAAGTTTATGAATGTGCTAAGTTTGTGACCTTGACCTTGGGGAAAGGGGTGGGTCATGAATTTGCTATAGCACGATAGAGTATCATCAGACGAATGCATGTATGAACTATCAAGGCGTTCCCTGTAAAGAAACAGAAGTTATAAAAATAGATTTACTCAAACGTTAAGTTTATGGTGTTGATCTTGGGAAAATGGTTGGGGGTGGGCCATGGATTTGATGTAGCACAATAGAAGATCATCAGATGAATGCATGTATGAAATGTCAAAGCGTTCCCTGTAAAAAAACAGAAGTTACACAACATTTACCCCAACGTTACGTTTGTGAACATGCTAAGTTTGTGACCTTGACGTTTGGGTAAGGGTTGTGTGGTGGGTTGTTGATTTCATCCAACGTGATAGAGGGTCATCTGAGGAATGCATGTATGAAATATCAAGGCGTTCCATAAAAGGAAACGAATGTTACAATACATTTACCCCAACGTTAATTTTATGAATGTGCTAAGTTTGTGACCTTGACCTTGGAGAAAGGGGTGGGTTGGGTCATGGATTTGCTATAGCACGATAGAATATCATCAGATGAATGCATATCTGAAATATGAAGGCATTCCCTGCAAATAAACATAGATTAAACAACATTTGCCCCAAAGTTAAGTTTATGAACATGCTAAGATTGTGACCTTTACCTTGGGGTAAGGGTTGGGTGGTGGGTCGTGGATTTGCTACAGCATGATAGAGGGTCATCAGATGAACGCATGTATGACATATGAAGGCGTTCCCTGTAAATAAACAGAAGTTACACAACATCTACTCCAACGTTAAGTTTGTGACCTTGAACTTGGGGTAAGGGGTGGGCGCTGGGTCATTGATTTGCTATAGCAAGATAGAGTATCATCAGGTGAATGCATATATGAAATATCAAGGCGTTCCATAAAAGGAAACAGATGTTATAAGAAATTTACCCCAACGTTAAGTTTATGAATGTGCTAAGTTTGTGACATTGACCTTGGGGTAAGGGTTGGGCGGTGGGTCATGGATTTCCTACAGCTTGATAGAGGGTCATCGGTGTAATGCATGAATGAAATAACAAGGTGTTCCATGAAAGGAAACAGATGTTATAAGACATTTACTCCAACGTTAAGTTTATGAATGTGCTAAGTTTGTGACCTTGACCTTGGTGAAAGGGGAGGGTCATGGATTTGCTATAGCACGATATAGTATCATCAGACGAATACATTTTTGAAATATCAAGGCGTTCCCTGTAAAGGAACACAAGTTATGAACAGACATTTACTCAAATGTTAAGTTTATGATGTTGATCTTGTTGAAAGGGGTGGGGGTGGGTCATGGATTTGCTGTAGCACAATAGAGGATCATCAGATGAATGCATGTATTGTATGAAATATCAAAGCGTTCCCTGTAAAGAAACAGTTAAGAAAAGACTTTTACTACAAATGTAAGTTTATTATGTTTTAACTGTTGAAAGGGTGGGGGAGGGTCATTGGATTTGCTGTAGCACAATATAGGATCATCAGATGAATGCATGTATGAAATATCAAAGCGTTCCCTGTGAAAAGAAACAGAAGTTACACACCATTTACCCCAAAGTTAAGTTTGCGAACATGCTAAGTTTGTGACCTTGACCTTGGGGTAAGGGATGGGCAGTGGGTAATTGATTTGCTATAGCACGATAGAGTATCATCAGCTGAATACATGTATGAAATATCAAGGCGTTCCTTGAAAGGAAACATGTTATAAGAAATTTACCCCAACGTTAAGTTTATGAATGTGCTAAGTTTGTGACCTTGACCTTGGGTAAGGATTGGGCGGTGGGTCATTTATTTGCTACAGCATGATTGAGGGTCATCTGTGGAATGCATGTATGAAATAACAAGGTGTTCCATGAAAGGAAACAGAAGTTATAAGAGATTTACCCAAGGTTAAGTTTGTCGACGACGCCGACGCCGACGACACCGACGACGCCGGGTGTATGCCATAAGCTCTTCTGCACTTCGTGCAGGCGAGCTAAAAATGGCTGCTCCCAGTGATTCCAGTCATGTAAGGAAATAATCAAATAAAATAGTTGTTTGTCGTGTTGATTATTATTCTGGGCAGTTCGCAATCGTTGCGGAACCTGCTCCGTATGAAAACGGATGGGTCTGGTGTATTTTGACAGTATATTTCGTTGAAAAGAAGCTGTAATTTCACATTGTCGGTGACAAAATATAATGTAGCAACAGAACATTCATTTGTTAAACCCGCCTGAAGTACCCATAGTGTAATGGTTAATTATGGACGCATGGATTCAGCTGGTCACCATTCTAAATAGGATTAATTTGTAAAGCCGCCATCTTGTTTTTGTTTTGTTTCCATCATTAATTAACGATAAAATGATTAGGAACAAAATCGTTGTAACATGATAAGATTATTTTGTAAACATTTAGATGAGTAAAGTACCTAAAGGATAAAATAAGTATTGTTCAATTTACTGTCATGGCTGTTGATTAAGGGAATATTACAACCATAATGTATCGATCTAAGTTGTGAGCGCAAAGGAGTGGTTGATGCAATTCGGTTCTAACTGATCTTGCGTTTGAAGCCTAAATTAACTAAATTAAGTTGATTTAAATGTTGTTTGACAATGTTGACGGGATAAATAGAATAGTAGGTAAATGCCGTGAATGGGAAACAATATCTGGCGCGGCACGGAAACTAAGCATTGCCAGATATGTTTTCCCATTCACGGCATTAACCTATTATTCTCTATATTCTTAATTTTACCACCATATTTGTGGTTATTTAAATTTTTGAAACTATCAGAAAATGCAGTGTAAATATAAGTAATACAACCATGGGCTGTTGCATTTACTCGGGTGTATAATACATTTGGTCCGTTTAAAGTTGGCGAGGAATCCTAGTCCCACAGCTGGCTCAACTTTATTTACAATTTTTTGGCACACGGGTTCTGATGATGGTTTCCAAAGTAAAAATGTCCGCTGAGTTCAAAAACTGATTAACAATTAATTATGATAATCTTCAGAACTTAACCGGCAGCTGGGTGTCAGAAGGCACCGTAAGAAGTTATTCGCGAACAAACCCGCGCGATGGACCATCATCCAAATAGTAGAGCACGGGCTCATCGGGTTTGGTAATATATCGATCCAGATGATATACATTGAGAGACCATACGGGATCAGTCGCGCGGCGGCGACCACCCTCGAGCTCTCCCGGTTGATAGAGGTACCGGACGGTAACATCCGATGGAAGCCGTTTCTCCGCTAAACCAACGGGTCGCCCGCGCGAGACGGCGGATGGTTTGTACGACACCGTTTTTGCCTTGATGCCATCAACGGGCTTTTTACCGATCAATCTGGTCACCTCCCCGTTCAGTGCGGAGACCACGGCGGGCAGCCTGCTCATTTAGCCCAAAGTTAAGTTTATGAATATGCCAAGTTTGTGACCTTGACCTTGGGGTAAGGGCTATGTGGTTGGTCATGGATTTGCTTCAGCATGATAGAGGGTCATCATCTGAGGAATGCATGTATGAAATAACAAGGTGTTCCATGAAAGTAAACATACGTTATAAGACAGTTACCCCAACGTTAAGTTTATGAATGTGCTAAGTTTGTGACCTTGACCTTGGGGTAAGGGATGGGCGGTGGGTCATGGATTTGATATAGCACGATAGAGTATCATCAGATGAATGCATGTATGAAATATCAAGGCGTTCCATGAAAGGAAACAGATGTTATAAGACATTTATCTAACGTTAAGTTTATGAATGTGCTAAGTTTGTGACCTTGACCTTGGGGTAAGAGTTGGGTGGTGGGTCATGGATTTGCTACAGCATGATAGAGGGTCATCTGAGGAATGCATGTGCGAAATAACAAGGTGTTCCATGAAAGGAAACAGAAGTTATAAGACATTTACCCAACGTTAAGTTTGTGGACGCCGACTCCGACGACGACGACGCCGGGTATATGCCATAAGCTCTTCTGCACTTCGTGCAGGCGAGCTAAAAATGAAAGGTGTTACTAACGTATGCACGTACATGGACTAACGCTATATCTCCTCTTGCCTATCGGCAAGGGGATAATAAAGATTGATTGATGTAATGGAGTTTACTGGCCCATCAGCGAGGGTATAATAACAATCAGAGCTCCAGATAAGTTTTGTATCCAGTATTATATCCCATATTTCAAATTCAATGCGTATTTTATTTTTACAAATGTATTATTGATTTTCTTCCTTATTAAATAGGGAACAAATGAAAAAAATAAAACAAAAATAAAAATTCACTTATTTGAGCGGCTAAAGCATTTTGCAGCTCAACTAAGTAAACTTTCAACTTGAACATCAATGCGTATTTTCAGACCGCTGTGAGTATTTTGTACTCCCACTTTTGATAATAAATGCGTATTCCGCTAAAATAAGTGCGTAAAATACGCCAATACGCACATTATCTGGGAGCCCTGAGAATGTTAATGGACCCGAATCTTTAGGGCGATTATGGTAGTACGTTACCAGTGTTTTTAGGCCTAAATCTGTCATAGCCTTGAGAGCGCTCAAGTAGCACTTTTGTAGGAACTGCTCTTCATCCTTCGCACTGGTAATTGGGTCCTTCGTGTGGAATACATCTCGTAAACAAGAAATGGTATCATTAAATGAAGTTTATCACCTCGCTGACCACCTTGATAATAAAGTAAAAAAAAAGAACACACATACAAGTCCTCAGTGGACGGTCGAACGTGGGTCATACTGACCGCCTTGACTATACAAACAAGAAACTATGTTCATGGAACACGGATGCACCCTACCTGCAGCATTGAAAATAATTCCGCCATGGAAACAGAGTCGCGCCTGCCGAGACATTTGACCGTAACATGATCATGGGCATGTGCTGAAGTAAGCATCACAAAAGCCATCAGAGAAGTGCATGCTTCAGACACACAAAAAGCTCAAGGTTGAAGAAACTGTTTGACATAAAACAATGACTAAGTGTTTCCACAACCATGTGAGTCATGTTAATGGTGGCATGAATGTGTTCCAAATGCTTACATGTATCAAGTGTCCAAATTAAAGTTATATCATGATGAAGAAACTTGTACAAACTTTTTGACACAAACAAATGGCTTTCCGCAAAAATGTGCAGTTACAAAAGGTCAAGGTCATGTTAAATGTACACGCCAACTCAGTAGGCACAAACTGTTCTTTATATCAGGGATATCATCTGAGACATTTACGGGCATAATAAACATTAATTCACCATTCTCCACGTAGTGATTGGCACTATTATACATTTTGTATCAGAAGTAAATGTTCACACCGATATCAGGGGCGATAACCGTGTTTCCTTAACGGACATTACTAGTTATTATCTGTATTTATATTTTAATGTGCACAAATCATACTTTATAATCTGTCGAAAATGTTATTTTTTCAGGTGACGCATTTAATTAGTATAATTAATTAATAAATAGCATGCCTCATTTGCATTTGATACCACCGCGCGTCACAATCAGTAAAATATTTATTACTAAATGATTATATCTCTAAAGCGGCCATTTGTAATTTTTAGAATTGGTGGAATGGTGACACAATTATACACTTATTTAATTCCTATAATGAACAGTTTGTGCCTACTGCGTGGGCATGTACCTTTAATGGCGGCACGAGTCTGTTCCAAATGCTCAAATGTATCAAGTGTCCAAATATTGAAGCAGTCCATCAAGTATATTAATGTTATACCATGATGACGAAGCTTGTACACAATTTTTGACATTTCGGACGATGACAACAGAAAAAGCGGTGACTACAGGCGCGCCTTCTGCAAAAGCAGGCGCGACAAAACTTAAAAACTTAAACGCAATTGCCTTACAAACAAGATGAACATAAGTCCTCAGTAACCTTGACCTACGGTGTTCAGGCATGAGTCGTATGCGAAACAAAGCGCCATCGCTAGACAGACATTGAGGGCAAATATTATTGAAATTGGTGAAGGAGTTAAATGAGTTATTGAGAAAACATTATAAACTTAACGCATTTGCCTTACAAATAAGGTTAACATATGTCCCAAGTGATCTTGACATCGAGTGTTCGGACGTGGCTCGTATGCGAATCAAAGCACCGTCCCTAGACAGCCAATGTGGTGAGTTATTGAAAACTTAAACGCATTAGCCTTACCGGTATTGGTGGGAGCATAACAAATAACATTTTGCCTACTGGGCGGTCGGATATGGGTTGTATGCAAAACAAAGCACCTTCTGAAGACACACATTGTGGCCAAATATTATCAAATTCGGTGAAGCGGCTCATGAGATATTTAAAAATGAGAGGTGTTACTAACGTACGTACATAAATGGACTAACGCAATATCCATCTTGCCTATCGATTGATTTAATGCTGTTTAATGGTCTGTCAACAGCTAAAGTCAATTTAGGCCGGGTTAACGGGGTGCAATCCCAAACTTCACTTGTTCTGATGGGGGGAAAATCCCAGACAGACGATTGTTGCATCTAAATATTCCATTTTTACGGAGCCCCGCAGGGGATGTAGAATTATTTTATATTAATTTGTTCCCATGAAATAACAATTCTTTCCCACGAAATAACAATTCGTTCCCACGAATTAACAATTTATTCCCTCAATTTAACAATTCGTTCCCACAAAATAACAATTTTTTCCCACGAATTAACAATTCGTTCCCTCAATTTAACAATTCGTTCCCACGAAATAAAAATCCATTCTCTCGAATTAACAATTCATGGAACGAATTGTTAATTGTTAATTCGAGGGAACGAATTGTTAAATTGAGGAAACGAATTGTCAATTCGATGGAACGAATTTTCAATTGAGAGAACAAATTGTTAATTTGTGGGAACGAATTGTTATGTCGTGAGAACGAATTGTTAATTCGTGGAAACGAATTGTTAATTTAAGGGAGCAAATTGTTAAATTGAGGGAACGAATTGTTACATCGTGGGAACGAATTAATAAAAATAAAATTCATGTCCCCTGCAGGGCTCTGTACATTTTCGCTTTGAGATGGGACAATAGAAGCCACTTACATTTTGCGGGTAGATAGTAACCTACAACAAATACAAAAGAAACATGTCAATATCATACCCATAATGGAAATGCCCATTCAATGTATTGCATTTATATCATAATGCATTCAGAGCTCCAGGTAAGATGCGTATTGACGTATTTTACACACTGATTTTTGCAGAATACACATTGATTATCAAAAGTGGAAATACTCAGAGAAATGTGAAAATACGGATTGATTTTCAAATTCAGTAACGAAAATAATGTAATAAAGTTGAAAATTCACTTGGCTGAGCTGCAAGAAGCAAACAGCGTTTGCTTTTTACCGCTCAACTAAGTAACTTTTCAACTTTATTGAAGTACGTATACATAAGTGAATAAGTAATAATACACTCAAGTAAGTATATGTTTAAATTTGTTTTATGTTTTTTTTATCATTTGTTCCCTATTTAATAACGAAGAAAATCAATAATCCATTTGTGAAAATAAAAAATGCATTTAATTTGAAATCAGGGGGTACAATACTCTTTAGACACAAAGCTTATCTGAAGCTCTGGCATTACATTAGCCCCATGTTTGGTTGATATCATTGTCACTTCTGTCTGTTTCACGAAACCTGCCCTAAGTTTTCTTAGATCATTTCCAAGCTATCTTGCCAGGTTTCTGAGTCAATTTGCACAATTTTTCGTTTTTTGACTCCTCGCCCTGATCATCTGTCTCCTTTTTCCCCATGTTAAATTCCCACAGAGAACTCATTTTTCGTAATAAAATCAATATTTGACCAAATTTCACGAACTAAAAATAAGGCTCATTCTTAACGAGTCCGAAGATTCCTCGCAATCCTTAAACAGACCAAATGTATTGTCACCCCAGTAATCGCAACAGCCCATGATTTTATTCCTTAATTACAAAACACTTTCACAGTTTGTTCTTACCGGCCGTAATCACAATTTCTCCATCAATCGACCTCTGTAACTTCTCAGTCAGTTCCATGTCAATTAGATGACCAGCCTTCTCACGGACATCATTCACTGGAAATAGAGAATATGGAGGATCTTACACGAGTGATGATTTAATATGATATTTATTAAACAAGTTTACTTATTTCATAAGAAACGAGGCTATGCCAAGTCAGTACAAATGCTAGATTATATTTATTGCATAAGCACACCATCATAATTTGAAGCTGTACTGATTACTTAACATGTTTTCTGCAGCTGGCTCATTTGCATACTTATAATAGTGTGCAAGTAGGATGGTTGTAGGCATAATACAGTGAAATCAAGTTCCGAATTCTTCGCAATATAAACATATTGTTTTCTACCCCTCTAATCCGGAACTCCTCTGTTCCGTAATCCGAACGACATTTCAAGTCCCAAAACGTTATTTCAGCGTTGTAAAAACTCTGAAAAGCAAATAACTCTGCATATCACTATCAAAGAAATAAGGCGTTGTCAATGTCAATTGGGTGTCAAAGTAAATTAGTAAAGGTACATGCCCACGTAGTAGGCACAAACTGTTCTTTATAGGAATTAAATAAGTGCATAATTGTGTCACTATTCCACCAGTTCTAACAATTACGAGTGCCCGCTATATAGATATAATCATTTACTAATGTTTATTTTACTGATAGTGACATGCGGTGGTTATCATGTTATTTTCATATGCAAATGAGGCATGATATTTTTAAATTATTTATATTATTTATATGTGTCACCTGAAAAAAATATTATCGACAGATTATAAAGTATGATCATTGCCCATCAAATAAGAGTGCCGGAAGTCACAAAATACCCCCGTCGAAGATGGGGTAGACAGCGAAGGTGCAGAAATGTGAAGCTGTCACTAAGGCAAGAAACATTAATGAGAATTTGAAAATCTATAGCAATATTTCTTCCTATCATTGTACTAAACATGTACACTAATTTAGGTAGAGATGTGTAAAGAAGAAATTAAATAGAATTGGATACAAAAATGTAGAAAAAATGGCTAAGTTAAAAATGCTTTATTTTTGTTAAGACATATTTGTTCGGCATAAAAACACCAAGGTGCACATCTTCAATATGTGTAGAAGACGTGTGTATAGTTTCAGATCGATCGACTGAACGATTTCAGAGGAGTTGTGTACACAAACTAGGTACCCTATAGAGAAGTGTATACAAAAATATAGAAAAAATGGCTAAGTTAAAAAGGTGATATATTTGTTAAAATATATTTTTTCGGCATAAAACCACCAAGGTGCACATCTTCAGTATGTGTGGAAGACGTGTGTATAGTTTCAGATCGATAGACTGAACGGTTTCAGAGCGGTTGTGTACACAAACTCTGTACCCTATATAGAATTGTATAGAAAAATGTAGAAACAAGAGTTGTCAGAAGACAACGAAGCTCGCCTGTTGGCAGCATTCACTCAAACTTGGCACAGTTGCATAAAAAAAACATGAATATTATTTACAATTGACCTTGGGTTAAGGGGCGTGCGGTGTACCTTGACATTGGGGTCAGTTGTGCAAGGTGGGTCGTGGGTTTGCTATAGCATAATATAGCATATTAAGATGAATGCATGTATGAAATATCAATGCGCTCCCTGAAAACAGAAGTAAAACAAAATTTAACCCAACGTTAAGATTATGAACGCACTAAGCTGCTGATTTTCTACAGCATGATAGCTATTCACATGAGGAATGCATGTATGAATGTGCTAAGTTTGTGACCTTCGGGAAAGGGGTGGAGGGTGGGTCATGGATTTGCTGTAGCACAGTAGAGGATCATCAGATGAATGCATGTATGAAATATCAAAGCGTTCCCTGTACATAAACATAAGTTAAACAACAATTACCCCAACGTTAAGTTTATAAACCTGCTAAGTTTGTGACTTTGACCTTGGGGTAAGTGTTGGGTGGTGGGTTGTGGGTTTGCTACAGCATGATAGAGGGTCATCTGTGGAATGCATGTATGAAATATCAAGGTGTTCCATGAAAGAAAACAGATGTTACAAGACATTTGGGGTGGGCGGTGGGTCATTGATTCGCTATAGCACGATAGGGTTTCATCAGATGAATGCATGTATGAAATATCAAAGCATTCACTGTACCGAAACAGAAGTTACACAACATTTACCCCAACGTTAAGTTTATTAGCATGCTAAGTTTGTGACCTTGACCTTGGGGTAAGGGCTGGGTGGTGGGTTGTGGATTTGCCACAGCATGATATAGGGTCATCTGAGGAATGCATGTATGAAATATCAAGGCGTTCCATGAAAGGAAACAGATGTTAAAAGACATTTGCCCCAACGTTAAGTTTATGAATGTGCTAAGTTTGTGACCTTGTCCCTGGGGTAAGGGGTGGGCGGTGGGTCAGGAAATTGCTATAGCATGATAGAGTATCATCAGATGAATGCATGCATGAAATATCAAGGCGTTTCATGAAAGGAAACAGATGTTATAAGACATTTACCCCCACGTTAAGCTTATGAATGTGCTATATTTATGACCTTGACCTTGGGGAAAGGGGTTTGGGGTGGGTCATGGATTTGCTATAGCACGATAGAGTATCATCAGATGAATGCACGTATGAAATATCAAGGTGTTCCCTGTAAAGAAACAGAAGTTATAAAAAGACATTTACTCCAACATTAAGTTCATGATGTTGATCTTTGGGAAAGGGGTGGGGTGGGGGGGGTTTCAGGTATTTGCTGTTGCACAATAGAGGATCATCAGATGAATGCATGTATGAAATATCAAGGTGTTCCCTGTAAAGAAACAGACGTTATAAAAATACATTTACTCCAACTTTAAGTTCATGATGTTGATCTTTGGGAAAGGGGTGGGGTGGGGAGGGGGGGGGGGAGGTATTTGCTGTTGCACAATAGAGGATCATCAGATGAGAATGCATGTATGAAATTATCAAGGTGGTTCCCTGTATAAAGAAACAGGACGTTATAAAAAAGAAATTTTACTCCAACTTTAAGTTCATGATGTGATTCTTTGGGAAAGGGAAAGGGGTGGGGTGGGGAGGGGGGGGGGGGGGTCAGGGGGGGGTATAAGGTATTTGCTGTTGCACAATAGAGGATCATCAGATGAATGCATGTATGACATATCAAAGCGTTCCCTGTAAAGAAACAGAAGTTACACAACATTTACCCAAACGATAAGTTTATGAACATGCTAAGTTTGTGACCTTGACCTTGGAGCAAGGGTTAGGTGGTGGGTTGTGGATTTGCTACAGCTTGATAGAGGTCATCTGAGTAATAAATTTATGAAATATCAAGGCGTTCCATGAAAGGAAACAGATGTTATAAGACATTTACCCCAACGTTAAGTTTATGAATGTGCTCAGTTTGTGACCTTGACCTTGGGGTAAGGGGTGGGTCATGGATTTGCTATAGAACAATAGCGTATCATCAGATGAATGCATTTATGAAATATCAAGGCATTCCATGAAAGGAAACCGATGTTATAGGACATTTACCCCAACGTTATTTTTAAGCTTATGAATGTGCTAAGTTTGTTACCTTGACTTTGGGGAAAGGGGTGGGAGGTGGGTCATGTATTTCCTATATTACGATAGAGTTTCATCTGATGAATGCATGTATTAAATATAAAGGTATTCCCTGTAAATAAACAGAAGTTACACAACATTAACCGCAACGTTAAGTTTATGAATGTGCTAGGTTTGTGACCTTGACCTTGTGGTAAGGTTTGGGTGGTGAGTCGTGGATTTGCTACAGCATGATAGAGGGTCATCTGAGGATTGCATGTATGAAATATCAAGGCGTTCCATGAAAGAAAACAGATGTTATAAGACAATTACCCCAACGTTAAGTTTATGAATGTGCTAAGTTAGTGATCTTTGGGTAAGGGATGGGCGGTGGGTCATGGATTTGTAATAGCACAATAGAATATCATCAGATGAATCCATGAATGAAAAATGAAGGCGTTGCGTATAAATAAACAGAAGTCACACAACATTTACCCCAACGTTAAGTTTATGAACATGCACAGTTTGTGACCTTGACCTTGGGGTAAGGATTGGCTGGTGGATCGTGGATTTGCTACAGCATGATAGAGGGTCAGCAGATGAATGCATGTATGAAATATGAAGGCATTCCCTGTAAATAAACAGATGTTACACAACATTTACCCCAACGTTAAGTTAATGAACATGCTAAGTTTGTGACCTTGACTTTGGGGTAAGGGTTGGGTGTTGGGCCGTGGATGTGCTACAGCATGATATAGGGTCATCTGAGGAATGCATATATGAAATGTCAAGGTGTTCCATGAAAGGAAACATATGTTATAAGACATTTACCCCAACGTTAAGTTTATGAATGTGCTAAGTTTGTGACCTTGACCTTGGGGTAAGGGTTGGGTCGTGGGTCGTGGATTTGCCACAGCATGATAGAGGGTCTTCAGATGAATGCATGTATGAAATTTCAAGGCGTTCCATCAAAGGAAACAGATGTTATAATAAATTTATCCCAACGTTAAGTTTATGAATGTGCTAAGAGTATGACCTTGACCGTGGGGTAAGGGTTGGGTGGTGGGTCTTGACCTTGCAACAGCATGCTAGAGGGTAATATGAGGAATGCATGTATGAAATATCAAGGCGTTTCATGAAAGGAAACGGATGCTATAAGGAATACATGATTGAAATAACAAGGTGTTCCATGAAAGGAAACAGAAGTTATAAGACATTTACCCAATGTTAAGTTTATGAATGTGCTACGTTTGTGATCTTGACCTTGGGATAAGGGTTGGATGGTGGGTCATGGATTTGAACAAGGTGTTCCATGAAAAGAAACATATGTTATAAGACATTTACCGAACGTTAAGTGTGTGGCCGACGCCGACGACGCCATGGGTATGCCATACGCTCTTATGCACTTCGTGCAGGCGAGCTAAAAATGGCTATGTTAAAACATATTTTTTCGGCATAAAAACACGAAGGTGCACATCTTCAATATGTGTAGAAGACGTGTGTATAGTTTCAGATTATTGAATAGTTTGCTTCGAAATGAAAACATGTATTGACATTTCATACCAAAATGTGTTTTCATGGAAAATAAGAAAAATATGCTATATTTGCGGCAATGCAATATGCTCCCCTTGCATAGGGGGCATACAAATTGCAGTAAACGTACTTGCCGATGGAACGGAACAGACAATGGCGTCTAGTTCAAGCTGCGTGATATCACCGAACCATAGTCCCACCTTCTTATTAAGCTCAACAGTTGCTTCAAACTTCTCATTGTCCACCGGAATGTCTGCAATACATCATTTCATTGACGAAAACAACCACATCGTAATATAATATTAGACCATGGCAAGTTCTTTCTCTGTTAAGCGTCCGTGTGCTAGTGGTTATGTGAACAAATAAACTATGTACATGTAGTAGAGTATTTTTCTCTAATTTTCTTCTTAATTTTTTCCTGCAAAGGGTTCAGGAGGTTTTCTAACATAAATTTATCTTCGTTTTTTTCAAGGCCTTGTTTATTTTTACCAGATACGTACCGGTATGTAGGTTTCGGTCAACTGGGTAGACGCTTAACATACAAAAGATATGGTATGGCCTTATTATATTTATCAGGTAGCAAGCTTTGCATTGGCCGACTACGTTTGTTTGTTTGTTGGGGCTTAACAGCCTATCAACAGCTCAGGTCATATAGTATGCTGGGGACATTTGACCTCGGGCATGTGGACCACATGGGCAGGCAATATAATGAAAATATGGATGATGAAAAGGAAGTATTGGAAATTTGAAGTAAATTGGAGTAATAATTGTGGAGATATAAGGTATGTAAAAACTTTAAAGCGGATTTTATAACATGCAAAATTGTAAGTCATTTGACCTCGACCTTGGGGCACCGGGCCTGCATGAGTGGGATACAGCATGAATATATGGATGATTAATAATAAGCATATGAAGTTTCAAGTCAATGTGACTTAGGACTGCAGAGATATAAGGTATTTAAAAACTTTAACGCAGATTTTGGACGGACGGACACCCGGACGACATTGTGATTACTATGTCTCGCTTTCCGCAAGCAGGCTCGACAAAAAAACTATATATTCAGCCCTGAAATTAGAATAATCCTAATCTGATGCGAGGTCCTCGCCACACCAGAATCACTTAGCCCCTCCCAAAAGCAGTAGAATCAGTAATAATTTTACAACTTTTATAATGGGCAATAACCCAATTCAACTCCCAGGTAGCAAAAGAGCCAAACATAAAAAAGTACATGAGGGCCAAACCAGGCAAATCATGATCCCTAAGGAGGAACCCATACCGTTAATTTACGCGGTAACGTCCGTTCGACCAACCACCCACTGGCCGACTACGTACTTACTAATATCATATTGCTGTATCAGGTATTGACCTGATACAAATATCCGGGTTACAACAATTGAAAAATGACATTTCATTGGTCGAACGGCGTCACATGATGTTACCGAAGTACGTCAGTGTAATAACTGCTCATTCTGTAGCCTAAAACGTTACCTGATAAATAGAATACCAAGCTAGTGTCGTTTGATACCAAGTTTATCAGGCTCGGCTCGGAAACGGTAGGAATTTGTCGGCAAGCCTTAGAATTCCTACGCGTTTCCTAGCCTTGGCTGATAAACTTGATAGCAAAAGACACTGACTGGTATTCTCTATATATTCATGTAAATAAGAATGTCAAGTTGGTTGATATAACGTTTATCAGGCTCGGCTCGGAAACAGTAGGAATTCCTCGGCAATCCTCGGCATTACAACGCATTTCCTAGCCTTTCCTGATAAACTTTGTTTCAAAATACACTAGACTGGTATCTCTATGTATATCCACGAGCCAATTTTAGCATGTTACCGCGCCATGCCCAATTTTGGGGCACTATGCTGGCCAATTGTAAAAAATATTGTTTTTGTACTATATTCCATTATGTTTTCTTTACTGGCATTCACATTTTTTGATGATGTAATTTTCAAGTAATATTAAAAATATTGTTTCATCTTAAAGATGAATGTGCCCCTTTTTCAAAGTTTCACGTGCTAAATGTGCCATTTTTTCTCACCTGACCATAATAAAATATGTCACAAAATTTACCGTAAATGGCGTCAAGACATGACAAAATGTCCTTTTGTCAACTTTTGACGTCATTTACAGAAACTATCACAGTATCTGCAAATATATTTCATGAACAATAGACGAGGCAAAGCCACCAACGTCAGGTTTTATTCAAGGCATAGACAATTGGATAAGCTAAAACTTACCGTTGAAAATGGCTTTATTTGAAGTATGTACAAACTGGACCTAAACACGAAAACTTAACATTGTGGATGCTCTCCGCCCGCGCACCACCGCCCGGCTTTTGCCAATCATATAGCCGTGATATTTATTTTTAAAAAAACGGCTAAAAACCGCACATGTTCTTGGGTACAAAACTAGAAAATGTGGTCTGTCGACGCACTTAGGGCCACTATTTGAGAAACTGTTACAAAAACATTCAACAGACGGATAGACAGACAGGGCGAAACCTATAAAAAGCTACAACAAGAGATGTAGGAGAACAGCATAGCTCGACTACGAGGGTTGTCGATGTACACATAGCTTGACAAACAAGGTGGCCGCGGTCATGTAGATCAAGGTCAAATATAGCTCAGGGGTTATTGATGTACATCCCTATGAGAGAAGGTTGTCCAAGTATGGTGTCTGTATGCACAATAGTATTCCATGTACAAGCTTGACTAAAAACCTTAACCAAGGGGAATTAACTAAGTAATTCAAGGTTAAATGTAGGTCCAGGTCAAATATAGGTCAGAGGTTGTTGATGTACATCACTAGGAGATGAAGTTGTCCAATTATGGTCGGTGTAGGGCCAGGAGTATTACATCTATAAGCTTGACTAAAAACCTTAACCAAGGGGAATTACATGTAACTAAGTAATTCAAGAGGAAATGTAGGTCAAGGTCAAATATAGATCAGGGGTTATTGATGTACATCCCTATTATAATAGGTTGTCCAAGTATGGTGTCTGTATGCACAATAGTATTCCATGTACAAGCTTGACTAAAAACCTTAACCAAGGTTGACTAAAAAACCTTAACCGAGGGGAATTAACTAAGTAATTCAAGGTTAAATATAGGTCAGGGGTTGTTGATGTATATCACTAGGTGATGAAGTTGTCCAAGTATGGTTGGTGTAGGGCCATGAGTATTCAGTCTACAACCTTAACAAGGGGAATTAACTAAGTAATTCAAGAGGAAATGTAGGTCAAGGTCAAGGTCAAATAAAGATCAGGGGTTATTGATGTACATCCCTATGATAATAGGTTGTCCAAGTATGTTGTCTGTATGCACAATAATATTCTATGTACAAGCTTGACAAAAAACCTTAAACAAGGTTGACTAAAAACCTTAACCAAGGGGAATTAACGAAGTAATTCAAGGTTAAATGTAGGTCAAGATCAAATATAGGTCAGGGGTTGCTGATGTACATCACTATGAGATGAAGTTGTCCAAGTATGGTTGGTGTAGGTCCATGCGTATTCCATCTACAAGCTTGACTAAAAACCTTCACCAAGGGGAATTAACTAAGTAATTCAAGAGAAAACGTAGGTCAAGGTCTAATATGGATCAGGGGTTATTGATGTACATCCCTATGAGAAAAGGTTGTCCAAGTTTGGTGTATGTATGCACAATAGTATTCCATGTACAAGCTTGACTAAAAACCTTAACCAAGCTTGACTAAAAACCTTAACCAAGGGGAATTAACTAGTAAGTAATTCAAGAGGAAATGTAGGTCAATGTCAAATATAGATCAGGGGTTATTTATGTACATCCCGATGAGAAAAGGTTGCCCAAGTATGGTGTATGTATGCACAATAGTATTCCATGTACAAGCTTGACTAAAAACCTTAACCAAGGTTGACTAAATACCTTAACCAAGGGGAATTAACTAAGTAATTCAAGGTTAAAAGTAGGCCAAGGTGAAATATAGGTTAGGGGTTGTTGATGAACATCACTAGGAGATGAAGTTGTCCAAGTATGGTCGGTGTAGGGCCAGGAGTATTCCATACACAAGCTTGATTACAAACCTTAACCAATGCGTGACGGTGACGCCGACGCCCGGCGTCGACGCCGGGGTGACTACATAAGCTGTAACTATTCTTCGAATAGTCGAGCTAAAAACTAGACATTATGTTTGTGGCATACTGGACTCTTACAAACTTTTCGACGTAAATGTACACAAGACGGGTGGGCATACGGACGGACGTACGGAACGTCAAGAGCAATGCAATATGACGCCCTTGCTATCGCATACACACCCGCCTGCGATTCTCTTACCAAGAATTGCAATCCAGCGGTCCTTGAATTGCAATTCGTCCCCTCTGAAATTGCAGTCTAATTGCGGTCCCATCGCGGTTCCGTTTTTGCGGTCAGTCTTTCGCGATACCGTTTGTGCGGTCATTCTTTCGCGGTCCAGTTTGTGCGGTCATTATTTCGCGATACCGTTTGTGCGGTCATTCTTTCGCTATTTGCTGTAAAAAACTTAGCGTTACGAATACACCTAATTCTACTATTTATGTATATTTTATTGAATTTTAAATGGCTAAATACGGATAGGAAAATATATATTTTCGTAAGAAAACATCAACTATTTCGATTTTATTGCCGCATTGATCAAGCAGAGCGGTCCGCTGGTTTGACCGCAGATCGCAGCGTAAAGCGGTCATTCTTTCGCAGTTTAAAGAAAAAATGGAGCGTAAACAGCAATTAAAAGCGGAGCCCAGCCCTAACTGCGCTATAAGTATAGCAATTCCGCAACCAACTCTATGGACCGCAGTCACATGATTGCAGTCCGATTGCGGTCCAATACAAACTTAGCGTTACGCGTATATGTACACCTAATTCTACTATTTATGTATATTTTATTGGATTTTAAATGGCTAAATACAGATAGGAAAATATATCTTTCCGTCAGAAAAAATCAACTATTTCGATTTTATTGCCGCATTGGTCAAACAGAGCGGTCCGCTGGTTTTACCGCAGAGCGCAGCGTAAAGCGGTCATTCTTTCGCAGTTTAAAGAAAAAAAGGAGCGTAAACTGCAATTAAAAGAGGAGCGCAGCGCTAACTGCGCTATAAGTATTGCAATTCCGCAACCAACTCTTTGGACCGCAGTCACATGATTGCAGTCCGATTGCGGTCCAATAAAAACTTAGCGTTACGCGTATATATACACCTAATACTACTATTTATGTATATTTTATTTGATTTTAAATGGCTAAATACAGATAGGAAAGTATATCTTTTAGTCAGAAAAAATCAACTATTTCGATGTTATTGCCACATTGGTCAAGCAGAGCGGTCCGCTGGTTTTACCGCAGAGCGCAGCGTAAAGCGGTCATTCTTTCGCAGTTTAAAGAAAAAAAGGAGCGTAAACTGCAATCAAAAGCGGAGCGCAGCGCTAACTGCGCTATAAGTATTGCAATTCCGCAACTAACTCTTTTGGACCGCAGTCACATGATTGCAGTCCGATTGCGGTCCAATTGCAATTAATGGGAACGCGAATTGCAATCCTGTGCTCCTGGAATTGCAATTCGCCTGGTAAGAGAACCGCAGGCCACTCTGTAGGTGGCATAAAGAGATGTTTCTCATGACAGCCGTTCTTTGACACCGCTCACAGCTACCGCCAAGCCAACACATACGTAATACATGTGTCTCATGACATTATTGGAACGCGCCATTACATCACACAACCAGTTCACAACGGTCGCACTGAAATTTTGAAATTGATGTAGCTGCATCACACGATGTGTACTGCGGCACCGGAATATGTATGTGTATGTTGAATTGAGAAGATTATCAAAGTACCGAAAAGTACTTCGTATATATGCTCAAATTGCATGATTCCGACATAAATTCAACAATAACGCTCAACCATGTCCAGCCGTGGGTAAACGTTTGCCGTGGCACTCGGGAACTACGGCCTACGGCCTTGGGATTCAAACAATTCCATTGTGTCACGGCAAATGTTTACCCAACGGCTGGACATTGTTGAACCTTATATTTATTTACCAGCAATCAGTCCGGTGACTTGCCATGAAGGCACCTCCTCGCTGATGCGGAATTTATCTCCACACTCGTAATATTTTCTTTTTTCTTGTATCGACATGGAGATAAATGTCGCTGAAATAAGAACATTCTAACATATTACACTCCAGGAATTTCCGCAGTAATATGATATGTTGCTTAATAATGCTTACCCCTTTCAACACTACAGACTTCTTGCAATGTTTGCAGTGTAGATTCTGATCGACTCAATTCTAATGAATTAATTCCATATTCATGATATTTACAGGGAGAAATAAAAGAAAATATAATTAATTTTTGCATGCTATTGAATTCTTTCTAGCCCACAAGTTTGCCAGCATGCAAAGAGTTAAGAATTTGGTCTCTACTCAGTTCCGACAATAAAGACCGACTCACTAATAAGATAACTTTTCTTCAGACCCACAAGCGGTCTGAACCCTTACAATGCTGAATTAAGTTTTGTCGTCTGCTGTTTATTTTTTATATTCCATTTTTCTTATAATAATCATGTCCAATGGATATGATTCAAAACTGCTGCCAAACCATGTTTTACTGTGAATAAAGACAAAATATTAACAACAGCAGATGACACTTTTTGTTTCCCGCGCTCTAAAGATTAATAACAGAACTTTAATGTATCCACAAATCTCAGACTACTGTCTGTTTCACGACAGCTGCCCACATGTTACGGCTATATAAACAATGCAAACACATTATTGTTTTCGACAATATTAAATTTAAGGATAATTTAAGAATGAGCCTTCTTTTTATTTTATGAAATTTTGTCCAATATTGATTTTATTACGAAAATACAATTTCCCCATGTTAAATCCCCATAGACATCTTCACAGAGCCTATGGAGATTTAACATGGGGACATTTTTCTAATTTCAGAAATAGTGGACCGATTTTCAAAATTGAACTTTTGTTTTCTTTGTTTTCTTAGTTAAATCATTTCCAAGCTATCTAGACAGGTTTCGGAAGCAATTTCATTTTTTTTTCGTTTTTCTTTACTGCTCCGTCAGCTACTCCACCTCCTTTTCCCCCATGTTAAATTCCCATAGAGAAATCAATTTTTCGTACTAAAATCATTATTTGAAAAATTTTCACGAAATAAAAAGAAGGCTCATTCTTAAATTTCAGACATACTTCTTATTTGTTTGATCGTGTCAAGTGTCTCAATAGGCTTGTTTGTATCCAATTTCTCATACCTCATCTGCATATGAAAATAGCCGGATAGCACCGCGCGTCACTATCAGTAAAATATATATTACTAAATGATTATATCTATATAGTGGGCACTTGTAATTTTTAGAACTTGTGGAGTAATGACACACTTATACACTTATTTAATTCCGATATAGAACATTTTGTGCCTACTGAGTGGGCATGTACCTTTAACACAGTGTATTAATCAAAGTACTGAAAGTACTGAACTATGTTATCTCCACAAAAACTGATCACTTGCGGAACTAGAGACTGAAATTTGCATATTTTCTCAATCATCATCAAGAGGCAAATGTACTGTGCTGTTGCAAACCCATTCCCAACCACACGTTTTCTCTAGAATAAATTACTGTTTGTAACTCTCAGAACAAATTGTACGAAATTGGCGGCTAACTGGTCACTGCCACCTAACTGTGAAAAGTAAAGATAATAGCTGCTGTATTCATACACACAAAATGTCTTGATTCGTATTTTCCAAAATTGAACTGATAAACTGAACCGAAAACTGTGAAAACTATATAGTTGGGGGCTTAATCTAAAAAAACACCTCAATTGTTCACATATGTCTACAAGCACCATTTTTGGACTAGTGTTAGATATGACCACAACATTTCATTATTTCACGGGAGCCAAGTTGGGCTCCAGCTGTGGCGGCCATATTTGACAATTCAAGATGGCCGCCATCCAGATTGAGACAGTGAAACAACTTGACAACTAAAAGTAGTTGAATAATAAATGAAACCACGTTATATAGGTGTTCGGGTATGGTGAGTCCATTTCCAGTGTGATTTTGTCAATTCGAGGTCAATGTGGTTCACCGTCAAGGTCATTTTGGCACAAAATATTGATATTTCGAGACAATATCTATATATTGGGTTTGATTATAATATTCTGGAATATAAATTAACATTCATCACGTCATAGTGTGCGCCTATTGATTTAATTAGTTCACAGCCCGAATCATGACCCTGATCACGCTTATGACTTGTTACTCATATGCCGCAAAAAAAAACACAATGTTTCATCATACTGAGTGAAAATGGTGAATCGTCATAAAAGGAGCATGAAACTCCATTTCCACTTTACCATGGAATCAAATTGCACGGAGACGCAAGTCACAAGCATCTGATAGAAAGTTCCCATAGCATTGGGCTCACTGTGTCATGTGAACGTGTTATGGAAGTGAAATTACAGGTTGCTCGTGCTGTCTGTAAGCGACACACTGAGGACGGGTTAGTTTCACCCACAAATATGCGTCTTTCTCTATGCCATATTCACATAATTGCAGTGGCAGTTTCCTGACGTCCTTGGCGAGGATAAGTTTTTCAAGCAGCTGGGAGCCTTGTATATCGAGGAAAAGTGCCAGCTGATGATGGGCAAGATGCTGAGAGGGATTGGCTGGGACACCAATCACTCTAAATGACTAAACGCACTCGCTCTGTTCATCAGGTGTCACTTGTTTTTCTGTCAATGTTGAGGCAAAATGCGTACTGTCATCATACATCGAATGAGTCATTCGAGATGTGGAGCAAAAGGCAATCCGCTGATGTTCCCATGTTCAAATATTGGTCGTTGGTCATCAAACTTGAATTACTGATGTGTCGATTTGTGTACTTTTGAGAGAGGGTGACTTCCTTATCTACGGCCAGGTGTGCGATGAGCTTTGTGCCTGGTACTTTGTTCTGGACCACTCCAATTATGCCGGCTGGTTGCCAATTCACGTCAGAGACATGGTCGAGCTCGTTGTGAAACATCCAGCAGTGTATGTGGAGTATTTGTATGGAAACCTCACGGTCCAAAGATCCAAGCACATCTTCAGCCTGATGGCAAAAGGCCAGTCCCACGAACAGAGCAAGAAACTTCTCCAGGGAAACGGTGGAGCTTCTGACTTGTATAATGACACTGATGCCATTGCATTGTATATGTTGACTGGCCCAGATTGTGTCAGGGTGATCGAAGAGTTTGAAGGTGTCCACATACTTACGCCGGCAACAACTGGTCACCACGAGGAAGCCTACAGTTTAGGTATCTCAATGACGTGCAGGCATTCATGAAGATGATGGTCGGATTGGGTAATCCATTCTCAACTACAGATCATGGTATTGTTGCTCTTGATACACGCTGCATAATGGAGCATGATGTAGTGGTGTCTATACCAAATTGATGAGGTTGGTAAGGCACCATGATGAATATGTGAATAGACGGCTAGAAAGTGACAGTTCTTCTGTAGGATACAGTAAAGAAGAACAATGTTTTCACTTTCTCTAACCGTCCGGATCCCCGAAAGAAGGGAAGAAAAGTTGGGATACAAAAACAAAACACACACTTGTCACCCAACTATTTCCTTCACTTCAATCACATCCAGATGCGGATATGGCAGAATTGTTCACATTTGAAAACCCGTGAGAGCCACCTTCTCTGTCAGATTGCAGTTCGCTCAGAGCTGAGAAAAAGTTGGACATCTTCGCGTGCATCAACGCACCAACAGGGGTCACGCCAATCCAGTCAGTGAAGCGACAATTCATGTGGTCGACATGCCTGCTATCATCCATATAGTGCAGCCAACCTAAGCGGCTACATTTACTGTATGTATGCCTACACATTGTGCCATTTCTCAGGTGACTGAGATGGTTGAACGCATCGATGTTGTCTGGGACACAATCACTGACAAGAATTTGAAATTGTTGACACAGCAGCGGCGTGGGTCAGGTGCACGTACCAGATTAGAACCAGGTGGAAATGGCAGAACTCCCATGCCCAAACGGGACTGGCAATGCAGAAAATAAAAAGGAGCTTTCTCATTTGTCAGTAAACAGCTGGCAAAGACTGACATAGATGGACAACTCCTCCTCAGCACCGAGTCGGAGATGGTGCTCTCCAACAAACCATTTGATGTGTCATCACTCGAGCCATATAACCATGTAGAGGCTGACACACGAATCATCCTGCATCTATTTCATGCGTCATCTCAGAGTCACGAGAAAGCATTTGGGCGCACAATCGATAATGATATCGTTGTTCTTGCCATCGATTTTTTTGAACATATCGACCTTTCTGAGCGTTGGATTGGCCTTGGTAAAGGAAAACATTACCGAGATATCCTGGTGTGCAGCATCTACTCTCAGCTTGGTCCATCAAAAGCGTTATCTCTGAGCCCTCTGTCAAGCACTACCAGGTTGTGATACGACATCTCAACTTCTTGGCTGCGGTAAGAATACTGCGTGGACTGAATGGAACAGTACATCAGGCCTGACAGAGACGCAGATTTCACTAACAGGAGAACCGGAGTCTTTAATTCCGAATCTGTTCATATGCAGCACATCGAGCAATTCGTTGTGCTCATGTATAGTAAGACGTGTGGTTCAGCAAGTGTCAACGAAGCTAGGCACCATCTCTTCTCCATGGCAGTCGTTCGCTCGATAATATTCCGCCTACCAGCTGTTCTCTTTGAGCATGTCGAGAGGTCCTTGCTCCAAGCCAGTTTCATCTGGAAACAGTCGATCTATTTCCACCAGACACTCCCTGTTTTTAGTCACTGGGGATGGGAACATGATGAGCGCAGCAAGCAATGGCTCCCTTTCTGCACCACTCTCACAGACGCAAGCAAGTTAAGTCCTGTGCACTCCTCTTGTGGTTGCACAAAAGTGTACAAGGGGAATTGCAAGAGCTGCCGGACTGGTCTTCGTTGCATGGCACTGTGCAAGTGCGAGGGTGGCTGCTTAAACAATGATTGATGGATGGATGATGGATGAGCAATGATGGTGGCAAATAACAAGAGTGCCGTATGTCTCAAAATACGCCCGTCGAATATGGGCCAGACAGCGAAGATGCAGAAATGTGAAGCTGTCACCAAAGCAAGAAACATTAATGAGAATATGAAACTCTATAGCATTATTTCTTCATCTCGTTGTGCTAAACATGTATACTAATTTAGGCAGAGATATAAAATTGGATACAAAAATGTAGAAAAAATGGCTAAGTTAAAAAGGTGATATTTTTGTTAAAAAATAGTTTTTCGGCATAAAAACACCAAGGTGCACATCTTCAATATGTGTGGAAGATGTGTGCATAGTTTCAGATCGATCGACTGAACAGTTTCAGAGGAGTTATGTACACAAACTATGTACCCTATATAAAATTGAATAGAAAAATGTAGAAATATGCCTAAGTTAAAAAGGTGATATTTTTGTTAAACAAATATTTTTCGGCATAACAACACCAAGGTGCACATCTTCAATATGTGTAGAAGACATGTGTATAGTTTCAGAGCGATCAACAGAACGGTTTCAGAGGAGTTGTGTACACAAACCCTGTACCCTATATAGAATTGTATAGAAATATGTACAAAAAATGGCTAAGTTAAAAAGGTGATATTTTTCTTAAAAAAATATTTGTTCGGCATAAAAATACCAAGGTGCACATCTTCAATATGTGTAGAAGACGTGTGTATAGTTTCAGATCGATCGACTGAACGGTTTCGGAGGAGATGTGTACACAAACCATGCACTTTTTATGTCCGCAGCCCGCCCGCCACGCGGTAAAACATAACACGTACCGTACCGTATACCTGAAAATTGTATAGGTGCATAATCAACTGGGTTGTTTTTTTAAAAAAGTGCAATGTTATTGCAAATTTTGGTTTAGTTACATTCCAAAATTTGTAGAATCACCCTTGGCTTTGATATTATGATCGCTTCTGCTTCTCTTTCTGAATGTAGTGTTCTGTAGACTTGATGTCTGATATTAAATAATGATATTGATACTGACTTTTATTATATAGCATAGCCCAATATCCAATATCTTTATACCCACTTTTTGAAAAAAGGTTGTGTATATTGTTTTAGTCAGGAGTTTGTCGGTGCGTCCGTCTGGCTGTCGTTCACAAATCTTATTACGCAATCTCATCATTCATTAATGATTGTACACCGTTGAAACTTTGTATGTGGGTTTCTTGACGAATGCCGATTAGGGCAAATATTTCACATTTGGGCTGTGACCTGCATGTGTCACCTCACGGTCAACGCAGTTAAGCGGGTATTTGAGATAGCGCATCATGGACGTTTTTCTATTGTTTAAATAACAAAGTATTGTTCATGCAGTAATACTAATTGAATAATCAAAACGATAGATACGAACAGATACGAGCTAGTTTATGCATAGCTGACAAAGTTGACTTCGACCTTGTTTGAAGTGAAATATATAGTGCATATATAGTTCACATAAGATATTTAATATTATGGAACCTGATTCCAATATGGTAATTACATGCCATCGTTTGTGTTTGACTCGAAATAGACATATTTTGGACATACATGACCTTGAATGTGACCTTAGCACGTGCCCTTTACCTCTAATCTCCAAACTAACACTGGAAACGGATTCCTCATACCCGAAACCTGTAGCTTATTTCACCAACATTGCAAAGTATACTTTTCTAGCAAAGTATACTTTGAGGAAGTAATCATTTATTTTTTCCGAAATGCATTATGTCATATAGAAAAAACGACTGCATATATTTGATGATTAAAAGTATGCAGAGTTATTATACTGAATTTATTACATTATCACAGCCAAAATGGCTGTGATAATGTAATAAATTCAGTATAATAAAAAATAACAAATTTATCCTAAAATTGAAAATTTCTCCCTCAAAATATACTTTGCTATAATTATTATAAGTATACTTTGCAATCGTGGTGAAATAGGCTACATATACAAAGTTGTTTCATTCATGATTCTACTACATTTGATTCTCAAGTTATGGCACCACCTAATTCTGGATGGCTGCCATCTTGGATTTTCCAAGAAAATGAAATGTCATCACCATATCTAACACTGGTCCAAAAATGGTGCTCGTAGACAAATGTGAACAATTATTTGACTAAGCCTCTAACTAATAGAGAATAGTATATGTAGAGTTTTAGATACCAAGCAAAACAGACCAAAACGCCATAGGATAAGTTGGCACAGGGCACTGTTTTCTTGGTCGTACTCGCCGTTTAGGCGTAGCACGACAATATGGCTGCCCCCATAGAAATTTGTGTGACATAATATGCTATCTCAAAGGAGATAACATTTCATCAAAGTACTGAAACTAGGTTAGCTCCATAAGATTACTAACACTTATTATTTATTTATATAATGATGTTTAATGGCTTATCATCAGTTAATGTCATTTAGGTCGGTTAACAGGGTCAAATCCGATATTACATGTGTATGGATAGAAGGTTAATCCCAAAATATTAACAGAAAATAAATATAGTCAGTTTACATAGCTCACTTTACATGTATTTTGATAATCAGAAACAAGTACATGTATACAAATAAAGTTAGTCTTTGATTGTCTTTCACAGATATGACACTCAACACCGGAAATATGTGTGTCACATGTCAGACAGTCCATGCGAGATCGGGGATCCGCCATTGTTGTTGTACTACATGAATCAATTTGAAAACACATGGGCGTGTACATGGCCTCGCACACCCGAAACTCATCCGATCTAACTTATACTTAGAATCTAACAATTAAAATTGATGTTCAGCATCAATCAATTATATGTTCAAACAATTGTGATGTCTGGCATCCAGCAACATCAACAGACTATTCAAACGATTGTTTCACCGTGTATGAAAACAACAAAATTAATATTATTAACCAAACACCCACACCATCGCACCGACGACACTAAACCAACATTACTATCCAACTGTTTGTGCCTGGGCGAGAATGAGCCGAAAAAGTAGCGGCTGGATATAATCAACAGCGCAGGAAATAATAATCCCTCAATACACCGTGATTGCATCGGTGTGTCAGGTATGCTGTGGTTTCCGGCGGCTCTGAATCGACTAACGATTCATCAATACACAGCATCGTTATGTCAGACGTGGTGTGTGGTGTCAGATGTGGTGTATGACGAGCCCACCGAGGCATTTGATTGTCTCTGAGTGTATTTATTTGAAGTTTGATGCCCAATAAGCATACAAAGTTGCAAGCAAATCTGACTTACGGGTACAGAGATAGTAGGTATGTGAAAAGTTTAACGCAAATTTAACGCAAACTAAGTCATTTGACCTGACATATGAGCACATGGGCCGCATGAATGGGACAAAGAATGAATATATCGATGATGACTAATAAGAATATGAAGTTTCAAGTCAATGTGACTTAGGACTGCAGAGATATAAGGTATATAAAAACTTTAACGCAGATTTCGGAACGCAAACTTCTAAGTCATTTGACTTTGACCTTGGGCACAGGGACCGCATGAGTGGGATACAGCATGAATATATGGATGATTACTAATAAGTAAATGAAGTTTCAAGTCAATGTGACTTAGGACTGCAGAGCTATAAGGTATTTAAAACTTTAACGCAGATTTCGGAACTCAAACTTCTGAGTAATTTGGCCTTGACCTTGGGCACAGGGGCCGCATGAGTGGGATACAGCATGAATATATGGATCATGAATAATAAGTATGTGAAGTTTCAAGTCAATGTGACTTAGGACTGCAGAGATATAAGGTATTTAACAACTTTAACGCAGATTTCGGACGGACGGACGGACGGACGTCATTGTGATCACTATGTTTCGCTTTCCGCAAGCGGGCTCGACAAAAATATAGTTGCTGTATTCATACGCACGAAATGTCTTGATTTTCTAGCCCAAGATTTAGCCCAAAACTTTCAAAACTATAGAGAATAGTATATGTAGAGTTTTTTATACAAAGCAAGACAGACCAAAAAGGGCACCATTTTCTTGGTCGTACTCGCCGTTTAGGCGTAGCATGACAATATGACTGCCCCTATAGAAATTTGCGTGACATAATATGCTATCTGAACGGAGATAACATATAACAATCACAATATATATGCACTAGTCTAAAAATGGCTGATTATCACTAATCTAAACCCCTCGTTGCAGCCTAGATCATACATGTACTATGAACATAGGTCCTCAGTGACCTTGACCTTGTGTGTTCAGACGCGAGGTGTACGCAAAACAAAGCACCATAGTCGCAAACACTTATCGTATTAACCCTAAATATTTGAACAACATTTGCTTTCGGAAACCCCATTAAATAGGGGTTTCCAAAAACAAATTATATCCAAATACTTTTGTTATTGTGATTAGACCACTACTACCATACTGACCCTAAATAATGGCACGCTCACTTTTGTTTGGAAACCATATGCTTTTATGTTTCTCCAAATAAATGGTTGTCCAAATACTTAAGGGAAATACAATATATATACTCACAGCTCTAGATAAGGTGCGTATTGGCGTATTTACGCACTTATTTCAGCAGAATACTCATTGATTATCCAAAGTGGGATAACAAAATGCTCACTGCAATGCGAAAATATGCATTGATTTTCAAATTGAGTAGTGAAAATACTATAATAAAGTTGAAAATTTACTTAGTTGAGCTGCAAAACACTGTTTGCTTTTTGCAGCTCAAATAAGTGAAATTATAAATTTATTTAATTTCTTATCGTTTTTTCCCTATTTAATAATGAAGAAAATCAATAATACATTTGTAAAAGTAAAATACGCATTGAATTTCAAATATGGGGGTATACTACTCTTTTGATACAAAACTTATCTGGAGCTCTGTATATACTTACTGGCATGTCACCAGCCTCAGAGATGGCTTTAGTTTTTCTTTCTCCTTGAGAAATGACTTATTGACTTACTAGTTGACTTATGTCTGTGCATCTCCTCCTCCCTTGGCAATTTACTATGTAGCGCATAGCCCACAAGTTTCCCAGCATGCAAATACTTACGCATTTGGTCTCTACTCAGTTCCGGTAATAACACCGACTCACTAATAAAACTTTTCTTCAGACCGACAAGCGGTCTTAACCCTTACAATGCTGAATTCATTTTTGTTGTCTGCTGTCTATTTTTTATATTCCATTTTTCTTTTAAAAAACATGTTTTGACAACGCTTGTGAATCATTTACAATGGATATGATTCTAAAGTGCTGTCAAACCATGTTTAATTGTGAATAAAGACAAAATATTAAACAACAGCATACGACACTTTTCACGACAGCTGCCCAAATTTTACGGCTATATAAACAATTATAAAATTGACACAACCGAGCTTAGTTGGACAATTGACTATATCAGTCAAATGAAAAATAAGTCTGAAATTTAAGAATGAGCCTTCTTTGTATTTCATGAAATTTGGTCCAATATTGATATTAATACGAAAACACAATTCCCCAAGTCTATATTTAACATGGGGAAATGTTTCGAATTTCAGAAATAGTGGACCGATTTTCAAAATTTAACTTTTGTTTTCTTAATTAAATCATTTCCAAGGTATCCAAAATTTCCAAATGTTTTCGTTTTTTGACTGCTCCGTCAGCTACTCCATCTCCTTTTCCCTCATGTTAAATTCCCATAGAGAAATCAATGTTTCGTAATAAAATCCATTACGGTAACATTGTATTAGCGAGCGTACCTCACTATACCCCCAGTTACCTATGCAAACAGGGGATATGGTGAGTACCCGCGCAATAGGTAATGCGATCAAATAGGTAACGATGCTGTGACTATTTTCGATCAATAACTTATGTTGTAAGCGATTGTAATGTGTATTTTCAATATTTATATTATTAAAATGTATCATATCGGTACCCTTTAAGTAATATTTGTATATTTTAAATGTATTTATGTTCTCATGAAGCGCATGAATATAATTATTAATTAATCAGCTTATATTAAGGCAAATAACACAGCCTTCAAACTACAGTGCTGGAGTATAAACCATAGTATCGTATATTATCACTATTAAACATTAATTACAATATGTATGCATATTATTAAAACAGTAGATGCTACCGCTGTTTCGCTATATGTGATATTTATAACAATTTCTTTTATTATTCGTCCGCGTACGGATTTCTGTCACACAAAGTGCCATTTTCAGTTAATATTTTGACCTATGCATATGAACCGGACTAAGTTTAAACAACGCTCGATTCCGTCCAATTCAAATTTATCTGCAGAATGTTCAGACTAACTACTTAAGTAATGCTGTAAGTAATGATATTTATAACAATTTATTTTATTATTCGTCCGCGTACGGATTTCTGTCACACAAAGCGCCATTTTCAGTTCATATTTTGACCTATGCATATGAACCGGACTAAGTTTAAGCAACGCTCGATTCCGTCCAATTCAAATTTATCTGCAGAATGTTCAGACTAACTACATAAGTAATGCTGCTAAATAAGTGTTAACGGCTGGAACATGGTCATCACTAAAAGGAAGAAGCCACAGTCGTATTATTGAAAAATAAGATTTACCTGAGACCTCATGGGGGCCGCCATTAATCCAGTGTAAACAATAGACCGCGTGATCCCATTCCCTGAGTAGCCCCCGCTTAGTGAAACGGTGTGCTAATCTTGATATTATGTTCCCCAATAATTGGAAATGGTTTGAATTTCTCGGTAAAAACTACGAAATCATAAAAAAATAACGATGTATATTTAACATTGGATACGCGTAAACGGTATTACTCTCTCATCGGATCGTCAGTTGTCGTCGATAGCGATTTAACGTACTGATCTGGTCTTAATTTATTGTCAACTTTCAACGCCATTTAAAGAATATATGGCTAATTTTGGAAATAAATAACGGCAAATTACGATGACGTCTGCTCTGAAATATCTGTCAACTTAAGGAAATCGATTATATTTTAAGGCTACATCTGTAACTAATTACGAATTTATGTATGGTCTTTGGCTAAACCCGACACATTACACAAATCGATACTGCGCAGTCGTGTGTGACGAGGTGTTGATCTGATGACACCACACAGCTGTAAATGTTGACCCTTAGGCAATGTTTTGAAATTGACGTGTCGTTTTGATGTGTGCCGCAACACCTCACTGTCGGAGACAACATGACAATTAACGATATACTACTTTGGTACTACTTTGGTACAGACAACCAAGAAACAGTATGAGAAATAGTATACAACCCAAATTTAATGTATTAAACACTATACACTCGTCCTATTGACTCATCTCATATCATATACACATATATACCTTATTGCTTTATTTCATTCCAGGTCGACCGCCGCAACATGTTGTGATCGTGAATTGGACCGTCCATTTCGGATGGTTCACATGGGCGGTCAAGACATGTGCAGTTACACATCGCTTGGAATGTGTCGTTTTACTGTGTATATGATATGAAATGGGTTAATTACCATCATATTACCGATTTTCATTACTCATTATAATGAAAGAAGTGACTCGTAAGCCATTCATATGGCTGGGTGCTGAGCAACATATCATACCAATATGCCTTAAGCGAACAAAATGTATGTAAATACTCGTGTATGTATGTTTGTTTGTTTGTTTGTTTATTAGTGTTTAACGGCCTATCAACAGCTAAGGTGATGTAAGGCCGGCTAAACGGGTTCGATCCCATTTTAACCTGCTGCATTGGGGGGAAAATCCCAAAATCAGAACGGAATATTTCCATCGAGAACAAATATATTCAGCCCTGAAATTAGAATAACCTGACCTGGTGCCAGGTCCATACCACACCAAAGTCACTTGGACCCTTCCCCTAAAATAGAATTACGAATATCGTAATACTCACATAAGGGGTATAACCAGATTCAACTATCACATACAAAATGCCAAAGATGTATGTGAGGGCTAAACCAGGTCTTCAGTCGGGATTCCAGTAAGGATGAACCCCGATCGTTAAATGACCCATCGCATGCTCCCACCTGCCACCACTCGTATGCTTGTTCACATGTGTCGCTATAATAAATTATACTACTACTATACTCTCGATTATACACAGATATATTAGGCGGCTGGTTATTTAAAAAAAAAAGTAGTTCAGTACACCTTCGCCGATATTGTTTTTAGAAAATCAGTAATATTTTCCGTAAATGGTGTTGAAAAGTTGACAAAAATTCTATCACCGTATTTAGTTGTGACGATATTGTTTTAAAAAATCAGTAATTCTTTTCCGTAAATGTGTATATATTACTTAAAGACGGACACTTTCATCGTTGGTAAGTTTATATCAATGTATAGCTATATTTATTAAAATCATAAAATTGTGAAAATATTAAAATCACAAAAATAATATATATGGAGGAATTTTTTTTATACCAAGTCGAGGTTTGAACCCCCGACCCTTTCGTGAATCGGTAATTAAATCATAGAAATCGGCGACCTTAACCTCACGACTATTGCGCCATTTACGACGTTTACATTTATACAGAAGTGCTATCAGTATTACGCAACCATTTGAACGTAATCATTAATAAATTATTTGCAACTTCATCTACAACGATACCGTTACAGAGATACGCTATTGAAACAACATGTATTAGTACCCATAACATAACGAAGTAATGTATCATTATATATCACACGAGATAGATTAACATTATATATACTAATAAACAGAACAATCCGCTTGGCTCGTATGAAAATATTCGCGTGACATTGATTATCTCCCTTGCCGAAAGTAGTTCACTGATTTATTAATTCCAAATAAGACGTGTTTGCGTAATGAATATTTGAACAAATTTCACGAAATAAAAAGAAGGCTTACTTTTCATTTCACTGATATAGTCATTTGTCCAACTAAGCTCGGTTGTGTCAATTTTTTTCTTCAGCAGTTCTAAAACAGAGTGCAGAAACGTGCATACCGTATTGATCCTAATATAAGCACCAGGGCGCGATACAAAACGTAAAACGGATGCACAAATTAGGTATTACATATTAAAGTTAAATCCTTTAAGATTTAAATGTATACGAGCGGTGTGCTAAAAACTTTTACACTATGGCAAAATAGCAACTTGCCAATCCACTCATATTCTGTATTGAATATCCGGTGTAAAGTTCCAGATCAAGTTAAGGAACGATAACCAGAGAGGCTAGGAAACGCGTAGGAATTCCGAGGCTTGCCGAGGAATTCCTACCGTTTCCGAGCGGAGCCTGATGAACATGATATGAAAAGACACTAGCATGATATTATATTTATAAGGTAACGTTTTTGGCTACAGAATGAGCAATTATGACATTGTTTTCGTTGAAAACAACGTGGACTTGTTTCCGTGAGGTCACTCCACTGACGTTATTCGGTAACGTCATGTGACGCCGTTCGACAATGAAACGTTAGTTTTAAATTCGTTGTAACCCGGATATTGGTATCCGGTGAATGCCGGATACAGCAATATGTTATCAATCAGTATATATGCAGCCAATACGAAGCTCGTTAACTGATAAAGAATTAGTGGGGGTGATTCTAATGCTGATATATATAATACATATAAATTATAGCCATATGCCCGGTTGTGGCCATTTGCGACCAATGCCAATTCTCAGAATCGTGTAAATCATTTGAAGTTGGAATTGTTACCTGATTGAGCAGCAATATCTATATCGCCCGATTTTTGGTGATTCTCGTCCGAGCTTCGAATCGCCTGAGGAATATCTTGCAGAACTTGTTCAATGCGTTGTCTGTCAGATGGTTCATCCTCCTGATTGATTGATTGGTTGATTGTATGGTGGGTTTGTAGTACAATTGGTTGGTTTACTGATTGGTTGGTGGGTCGGCCGGTCGTCTGATTGGTTAGTTGATTGAATTGGTTGATATGTTGGGCTAGTTGATTGATTTGGTGGGTTGGTCGGTCAGTTAAGTGGTTGGTTGATAGGTTGGTACGTTGGGTTAGTTGATTGGTTTGGTGGGTTGGTTGATCAGTTGAGTGGTTGGTTGATTGAATGGTTTGGCTGGTTGTTTGATTGGTTGATAGACTAATTGATTGGTTGGCTGGTTAGATGCATCATTACCACCCATATTTGTTTACACTTGAATCTTTGATTTGAGAAAATAACGTGTAAAATGAAAGACTAGAGAAAGTGAGCAGGTGCTCACGATACCCCCGGCTGCCGCCTGGACTGACATATAAAAACTTAAACTCAAATATTTCTAATTAATTTAACCTTCAGCTTGGACATGAAAACCTCATGGGTTTGGTATGGTATGAAAATATGGATGATGATAAGGAAGTATATGGAGTTTGAAGCATTGTACATCGATCATTTCTGCCAAGATTCGTAGAAATCGGTCTGGTGGTTCGTGAGAAGAAGATTTTTTTTAATGTTCTGCTATTTTTAGACGGCATCTATCTTGGATTAACGATGACCGCCATTTTAACAAAACTGAAAAGGCTTTACTAATGGACCATAACTGCGAAGTTTGATACCAATGGCCAAGCGGTTTGTATGAATAAGACGTTTGAAATCTCTAGCAAAAGAACGACCTTTTGATATTTTGGTGGCCATCTTGGATGATGTAATCATCTGATTTCAACAAAAAATGCTCCTAAGTGATATTTTCGTCCATACCTTCGAATTGATATATGACATGACCATATTCCGTCAAATTTGAAATTGACCCCTACTTAACCCCTCCTGCCCCGCCCATTTTTGACCAGGGGGCCACCATTGAAGGAATCTGAAACATCGTTAAATATCGATCATTCATGTCAAGCTTCGTCGAAATCGGCCCGGCGGTTCGTGAGAATAAGATTTTTGGAGAATTTGGCCTACTTTTCAACGGCGGCCATCTTGGATTTCGAGATGACCATCATTTTAACAAAAATGAAAAGGGTTGACACACTGACCATTACTGTGAAGTTTGGCCAATATTGGCCAAGTGCTTCACTAGAAGAAGACGTTTGTAATATATATTGAAAGAACGACCTTTTGACTTTCTGACCGCCATCTCGGATGATGTAATTACCTGATTTCTACAAAAACAGCTCCAGAGTGACCGTATCGTCGATACCTTCGATTTGATATATGACATGACCATATTCGGTCAAATGTGACATTTGACCCCTACTTGTCCCCTCCTGCCCCGCCCATTTTTTTAATAATTTGACCTACTTTTCAACAGCGGCCATCTTTGATTTCGCGATGAACACCATTTGAACAAAAATGAAAATGCTTGACCCAATAACTATTACCTTAAAGTTTGGCCAATATCGGCCAAGTGGTTCACGAGAACCAGACGTTTGAAATCTTTATTAAAAGAACGACCTTTTGACCTTTCAATCCAATTTCGACAAAAAATGTACCAGAGCGGTCGCCTCTTTGCGATACCTTCGATTTGATATAGACATGACCATATTCGGTCAAAAATAAAATGTGACCCCAATTTGACGGGCCACGCCCATTTTTTGACCCCGGGGTCACCATTTTAACAACTTTGAAAGAGCATTGTACCAATCATTCCTGATCATTCCTACCAAGTTTCGTCAAATCCGGCTAGCGGTTTTCGAGAAGATTTTTTAAGAATTGATGCTATTTTTAGACGACACCATCTTGGATTAGCGATGACCTCCATTTTAACAAATCTGAAAAGGCTTCACCCATGAACCATAACTTTTATGTTTGGCTACCATGGGCCAAGCGGTTCATGTGAAGAAGAATTTTGAAATCTCTAATAAAAGAACGACCTTTTGGTGACCATCTTGGATGACATATATACATCCGATTTCGCCTCGTTGATACCTTCGACTTGATATATGACATGACATTATTAGGTGAAAAATAAAACTTGACCCCAATTTGACCCCACGGGACACGCCCATTTTTGACCCCGGGGGTCACCATTTTAACAACTTTGAAAGAGCATTGTAAATCGATCATTTCTCCCAAGTTTTGTCGAAATCCGGTTGGCGGTTCTTGAGAAGATATTTGAAGAATTTGAGTTATTTTTATAGACGGCGGCCATCTTGGATAACGTAATGACGTCATTTTAACAATTTTGTAATCCCCCTACCTAAGGATCATGACCATGAAGTTTGGTCACTATATGCCCAATGGTTACCGAAGAGAAGACGTTTGAAAATGTTCACGGACGGACTACGGACGGACGGACACATTACGGTAACAATAGCTCACATGAGCTTCGCTCAGGTGAGCTAAAAAGTGGGAGATAATCCTTAACCCTTTCATACAACAGACCTCTTTTGTGATGTTTGCAAACAGTGTAGATCCAGATGAGCCGGCTCGTGACGAGCCGTCTCATCAGGATCTGCACTTTCTGCAAATAACTTTCTTATTTTTCAGAAGAAAATAAACACACCATTTTTTTAAATGGACTACAGTAGTCTGAAAATGTTGTGATGATTGGATTGGTCGGGAATTTAACATATCACAGTCCATTACAGTTACTTAGGGTTTTAAGGGTTAATCCTGTGACTGAGGCTTGACTCACCGTTGACCACACGTTTATTGACCCTGTTTCTGAGGCTGGACTCACCGTTGGCCACGAGTTTATTGACCCTGTGACTGAGGCTCGACTCAACGTTGGCCATGAGCTTATTGACCCTGTGACTGAGGCTCGACTCACCGTTGGCCATGAGTTTCTTGACCCTGTGACTGAGACTCGACTCACCGTTGGCCATAAGTTTATTGACCCTGTGGCTGTGGCTCGACTCACCGTTGGCCATGAGTTTATGGACCCTGCGACTCAGGCTGGACTCACCGTTGGCCACGAGTTTATTTACCCCGTGACTGAGGCACAACTCACCATTGGCCACGAGTGTATTGACCCTGTGACTGACGCTACACTTACCGTTGGCCATGAGTTTATTTACCCCGTGATTGAGGCTCGACTCACCATTGGCCACGAGTTTATTGAACCTGTGACTAAGGCTAGATTCACCGTTGGTCATGAGTTTATTGACCCTGTGACTTAGGCTCGACTGACCGTTGGCCACGAGTTTATTGACCCTGTGACTGAGGCTTGACTCACTGTTTGCCATTAGTATATTGACCCTGTGACTGAGTCTCGACTCACCGTTGGCCACGAGTTTATTGACCCTGTGACTGAGGCTCATCTCACCGTTGGCCACGAGTTTATTGACCCTGTGACTGAGGCTCGACTCACCGTTGGTAACGAGTTTATTGACCCTGTGACTGAGGCTCGACTCACCGTTGTCCATGAGTTTATTGACCCCGTGACTGAGGCTTGACTCACCGTTGGCATTGAGTTTATTGACCCTAGGACTGAGGCTAGACTCAACGTTGGCCATGACTGTATTGACCCTGTGATGGAGGCTAGACTCACCGTTGGCCACACGTTTATTGACCCTGTGGTTGTGGCTCGACTCACCGTTGGCCATGAGTTTATGGACCATGTGACTGAGGCTGGACTCACCGTTGGCCACGAGTTTATTTACCCCATGACTGAGGCTCGACTCACCATTGGCCATGAGTTTATTGACCCTGTGACAGAGGCTCGACTCACCGTTGGCCATGACTGTATTGACCCTGTTATGGAGGCTAGACTCACCGTTGTCCATAAGATTATTGACCCTGTGGCTGTGGCTCGAACACCGTTGGCCATGAGTTTATGGACCCTGTGACTCAGGCTGGACTCACCGTTGGCCACGAGTTTATTTACCCCGTGACTGAGGCACGACTCACCATTGGCCACGAGTGTATTGACCCTTTGACTGAGGCTACACTTACCGTTGGCCATGAGTTTATTTACCCCGTGATTGAGGCTCGACTCACCATTGGCGACGAGTTTATTGAAACTGTGACTGAGGCTAGACTCACCGTTGCTCATGACTTTATTGACCCTGTGACTTAGGCTCGACTCACCGTTGGCCACGAGTTTATTGACCCCGTGACTGAGGCTGGACTCACTGTTTGCCATTATTATATTGACACTGTGACTGAGTCTCGACTCATCGTTGGCCACGAGTTTATTGACCCTGTGACTGAGGCTCATCTCACCGTTGACCATGAGTTCATTGACCCTGTGACTGAGGCTCGACTCACCGTTGGCCACGCGTTTATTGACCCTGTGACTGCGGCTCGACTCACCGTTGGCCATGTGTTTATTGACCCCGTGACTGAGGCTCGACTCACCGTTGGCCACGCGTTTATTGACCCTGTGACTGCGGCTTGACTCACCGTTGGCCATGAGTTTATTGACCCCGTGACTGAGGCTTGACTCACCGTTGGCCTTGAGTTTATTGACCCTGTGCCTGAGGCTCGACTCACCGTTTGCCACAACTTTATTGACCCTGTGGCTGTGGCTCGACTCACCGTTGGCCATCAGTTTATGGACCATGTGACTGAGGCTTGACTCACCGTTGGCCACGAGTTTATTTACCCCATGACTGAGGCTCGACTCACCATTGGCCACGAGTTTATTGTCCCTGACTGAGGTTAGACTCACAATGGCCACCCAAGTGGCCTGAGTTTATTGACCCTGTGACTGAGGCTCGACTCACCGTTGGCCACGAGTTTATTGACCCTGTGACTGAGGCTCGACTCACCGTTGGACACGAGTTTATTTACCCCGTGACTGAGGCTCGACTCACCATTGGCTATGAGTTTATTGACCCTGTGACTGAGGCATCACGGGACGGTTGAAAATAGCCAAAATTGACTGCTTTTCTGAGGGCGGCGGGTGAATTTATGAAAATCACTGCCTCTCACAATCAGTTGAAAATGATTTCAAAGCGGGGTCATAACCAGCTCAAATTTTCGCTACAAATGCCCGAAAAATACCTTAAATTCTGACGCGAAACCGTACCGGCGAGACAGCATAGCACGCGACATTTTCCAAGATGTCAAAATCAACTGGAGTTAACATTCAGTTTCATAGAATTATGAAATACTCTAAAAAATACACCTTGTCAAGCCTCCCAAAGTCAAGAAATATTCATAAACCTATTTTTCTAGACACACTGGTGTAACTTACAGGGTCGGTAGTGAAGTATTTAGAAAATCGTCCACCCCCTTTTTAAAGCTAGCTGCCCACTGTCCCGTGAGACCTGAGGTTCGACTCACCGTTGGCCACGAGTTTATTGACCCTGTGACTGAGGCTCGTCTCATCGTTGGCCACGAGTTTATTGACCCTGTGGCTGTGGCTAGACTTACTGTTGGCCATGAGTTTATTGACCCTGTGACTGAGGATCGACTCACCGTTGGCCAAGAGTTTATTGACCCTGTGACTGAGGATCGACTCACCGTTGGCCACGTGTTTATTTACCATGTGACTGAGGATCGACTCACCGTTGGCCATGAATTTATTGACCGTGACTGAAGCTCGACTCACCGTTGGCCAGCGCTCCAGATAAGCTGCATATTGGCGTATTTTCCGCAATTATTTTAGCTGAATACGCATTGATTATCAAAAGTGGGAGTACAAAATACGCACAGCAATGTGAAATACGCATTTATTTTCAAATTGAGTAGTGAAAATACTGTCATAAAGTTGAAAATTCACTTAGTTCAGCTGAAAAAATTATCTGGAGCTCTGGTTGGCCATGTGTTTATTGACCCTGTGAGTCGTTTCCTGTCCTCGGCAACGTGATCGTGTAACTCATCCAGCCTAATTAGATCGCTCATCTTCGTTGTCAGTTGAGTTTTCAGCTCCGAGCAGTCCTTATTGTATCTTACGTTCTCCAGAAATAAGTTAGTTATCTTATATTTAAGAGTGGGAATTGGCTCAAAGAACCTTCAATACCCGGGCACACAAGCCCTGAAAATCTTTCGGGCCAATGGCCAATGGCCAGTATACTACGCGCGCCAGTAGGCTTCCCAATATGTCGAAACGTCCAGGACGGAAATTGTATGAAACGGCGTTGGCCAAAAAAATGCGAAATGTCTGAGGGACAGGCTGTACAGAGAGAGAGAGTGGTTAATATTGGCGACCAGATCACCAAATTGAAAGAGTTACGTGGAGATTTAGATTTGGATTCGAACATAGATTTTTCTTCTCAACTTCCGATACTTCACTGCGCATGTCAAAGATGTGATATGATTGACCGCGTCACGTGACGCGTATTGGTAAAAATAGCACGAGGTCGGAAAATACCCTTTCTGGTCGTGGCATATAAAATGCGATTTAACACCAATTAACACGCGCCGTAATTAAAAATAACTCGTTAGTGGGTAGACAAATGTCTCATATAAGGCATGACAGAAAATGAAAAGTAGTAGTATAGTGTAACCTGCTGCGTGGGCATGTACCTTTAATGCATTTATAGTATTATATATTATATTACACATATGGTTGTGATATTATAATACACAGTTATGACACTTACACATACCATGTAAGGACATTATATTACTACAACATATATTATTACAGTGTATGGTATTCCCCAGAAATAATGCCCTTAATAACTGTGATACATACATACACATACATATTCATTCACTATAGATTGCATTATGACCTCAACTTTTATTCTTTCTGTGTACCAAACAATCTCACGAATGACCTCAACATATGTTCCATCATGAATTCACAACATTTATCTTGATCGCATTATAGTTTAATATCCATACGTATGTGACTCACAAATACTGACTCATTAAATCCTTCCTATGTTCATATTACATGCCTACCTGTATATGACTTCTTGATATTGCAGGTCATCCAAACGCGATTGTATTGTTAATAAACACATCATATGCCGTTTATGAACTGAGATGCAATGGTCTGGATGACACCTTGCATTAAATTCGTATAATAGTGAGTAATGTGAATGTGGCTCACACATACTGGTTATTAACTTTTTCATGCATGTACTTGCATTGCCTAGCACATGGCTACCGGCATATGACTACTTAAATGATACATCAGCCAAAAATTTATTTTATTTTGGGCAATAACAACATCATATTTCGTATGTAAACTGAGATTCGATGACCATTATCACACCATTGACTCTACATGTATACGATAATTTTCAAGTAATTGATTATGTATCTTGCTACACCGACAAGCACACTCGCAGTGTCCATGTGCAGTGTTTCCAAGTTATTGGTATTCCATGTTCATGTTACTGTCGTCAATGTTACGACTTTGTTAAAATAATAAATGTGTCAATAAATACTTTTCAGGTATAAATGGTCGGAATATAACGTATGGAAATGCAATTCAGTGTCTTCTATAGCGCTCTAATGTGAACATTAGCATAATACTTATGTAGCTCAAGATGCGATGGCGTGGTTTTCGTTTTCATATCCAAAAAGCTAAGCATACTTCTTCGCTGTGAAAAACCGCTGCTTTCATTATGTGGGAAGTGAATAATGGTAGTTGTTACGTAGCCAGTCAAGTTCAGAATTCGTCAACTTCCCTTTGATATGTCAATCGCCGTGCCTACCCTGTCGTGTACCGCATTCATACATTTATTATCGTTTTTCATAGATAGATAGTAGGCTTCACTATAATGGAAAATGACTTAATATCCGCATCCGCATGGAATGTACCGGTATCTCATGGTTTCGATGTATGCAACAGACTCGTAACCAGACATTTATGAAGCAATGAGTCTTTTCGATGGCTTGAATGGCCCGATGCAGCTATGGGGTTACGGGGCCATGCTCTCCCAGACAATTGTGAAATCCAGATGGTCTGAAATACCATTTTATATATTCTCAGCATAAACTGAGCATATACATGTAATACGTCTCTCCTGCTTTCATCAATATTATAAAATGACTACGTATTGACAATAATTCTTATTTTAGTGCATGAAAGAGTGGACATCAAGGCACGACGAGGGAGGTTGGGGAGGGGGTCGTCCGACCGCACCGACCACCTGGTTACGGACATGTTGCAATAATAAAATGCAACTTTGGTGTTCATAATAAAAATGCAACTTTGGTGTTCATGGTCGTGTTAAAGATAACATGATAGAGTTCCGGTTTAATGTTTAATGGCTTTAAACGGACTATCGACAGCTCATTTCATCTGCATGGTTGGGAGCGGGTAACTGAATATTTGCATACAATTTCCATCCAGCCCTGACATTAGACAAACCGGATCTACTGTCAGGTCTTCACCACACTATAGTAACTTAGCACCCCTCCACATAAACGTAGTAGGATTACCACTGATCGTATGACTCTTATAATGGGGTTAGCCTTATTCAACTCTCGCCTACAAGAAAGCTGAACATGCGAATAAGGGCCAAACCAGGGATATCGCGCTCCCCGACAATTATCAACACACCATCGTTAATTATATGATAAATGACCATTCACATGCTCCCAACCTGCCACTGTATTTTATTTCTATCCGAATACAGGTATTAGACGCGGGTATTATGTTGATTCACTTAAATGAATGAATACCTAGATGTAATTGTAAATATGTTCCTGTTTCCTTTGACATTGTCAACATGTATTATGTTCCACTGTTCCACTTGAAATCCAAGATCGTGACAATGTAGTCGTTTACTAACCATTACCATGTTACAGCTAGGATATATTGTTATCCATGAGTTGCACCAATATTTTGTTCATAGCTCATATTATAAACCTACGCAATATAGTAGCAATCTTGGTAACAGAAATGGCGGTCATAACATATTAGTCTTTATGTTGTGTCGGAAACACTAAAACATTGATTTTATGGTGTGGCATATGCTATGTGGTTGATGACTACCCAACTTAATATAGATGTGTCAGAATTGTATCCATGTTGGCGGTCATCTTTGATTTACGTTTGTTTGCGGCGACAAATAATTCGGAACAGTTTGGGACACAAGCTTCGCACTTTTAAAATATTACAAATATGATTTCCAATTATGTTTCATTTCTTTACTATTTTGTCGATCAACAGCGCCTAAGAGCTTAAGCGATACTTAGCGGCCATCTTGAATATTCCAACATGGTCAAATAATAAGTATATTAGATGGTCTCATTCATTTTCGCAAAGAACACATTCAATAATAACACAAAAGGCAAACAACAGAAATATAAATGTGCATGAAAGTGTAGCTATATATTTGTGTTCTTCCACACACATTTACTGCACGTCTGTGTATATATTTGGCGGCCATCTTATATGTATATGAATTTGTCAGTGGTGAATTGATTTTATAAGTTATACAAACGTATTTCTATGTATGTAAACGCATAATGTAAGTACCAAACGCCATTTAATAATAAAGTCAGAATATATTTAAGACAAAATGTTGATACATGGCGGCCATCTTGAAAATCGCAAAATATACACCGGTTTGAACAACCATAAAAACGAAACGTCTCGTATATGTCATAAGGAAGAATATTTAACAATTTAAAGAACTTTATCTGATATCTGAAGCATGATATGCACGTACATGTCCATCTACTGATATCAATTATGTTTTTGATCTCAGTTGACCTCTTTGCACTTAATGACCTCAAAAGTGACTTAGTCCCACCTAATTTGATTAACCGACACCGGATTCGTGTTCAGGAATGTATGATGTATCAATCTAGCATAGTCGTGGCTTTCGCTCTCTTGGGTTGAACATAAATCGTTTTTAAGCCACTTCTCTTCAATGTGCCCCTCCATTAGAAAGGAAACAGATGTTATAAGAAATTTACCCAAACGTTAAGTATATGAATGAGCTAAGGTTGTGACCTTGACTTTAGGGTAAGGGTTGGGTGGTGGGTCATGAATTTGCGACAGCATGATAGAGAGTCATCTGAGGAATGCATGTATGAAATAACAAGGTGTTGCATGAAAGGAAACAGAAGTTATAAGACATTTACCCCAACGTTAAGTTTGTGAATGTGCTAAGATTGTGACCTTGACCCTGGGGTAAGGGTTGCGTGGTGGGTCATGGATTTGCTACAGCATAATAGAGGGTCATCTGAGGAATGCATGTATAACATATCAAGGCGTTCCATGAAAGGAAACAGATGTTATAAGAAATTTACCACAACGTTAAGTTTATGAATGTGCTAAGATTGTGACATTGACCTCAGGGTAAGGGTTAGGTGTTGGGTCATGGATTTGCTACAGCATGATAGAGAGTCATCTGAGGAATGCATATATGAAATAACAAGGTGTTCCATGAAAGTATACAGAAGTTATAAGACATTTACCCCAACGTTAAGTTTGTGGACGACGCCGACGCTTTCGCTGACACAGACGCCAACGACGCCGGGGGTATGCCATAAAAATGGCCACCCTCAAATCGTATACAATATATTGTAGTATTCATATCTACATTTATAATACAGATAGAAGGTTATTTTTTTTCAGCTATGCCATGTACATACTTAAAATAACAAGAGTTGTCAGAAGACAACGAAGCTCGCCTGTTGGCAGCCTTCACTGAAACTTGGCACAGTTGCATAACAAAACATGAATATTATATAACTTGACCTTGGTGTAAGGGGCGTGCGGTGGACCTTGATATTGGGGTCAGTGGTGCAAGGTGGGTCGTGGGTTTGCTATAGCATATTATAGCATATTAAGATGAATGCATGTATGAAATATCAATGCGCTCCCTGAAAACAGAAGCAAAACAAAATTTAACCCAACGTTAAGTTTATGAACGCACTAAGTTGGGGATTTTCTACAGCATGATATCTATTCACATGAGGAATGCATGTATGAATGTGCTACGTTTGTGACCTTGACCTCGAGGAAATGGGTGGGGGTGTGGTAGCACAATAGAGGATCATCAGATGAATGTATGTATGAAATATCAAAGCGTTCCCTGTAAAGAAACAGAAATTACACAATATTTAGCCCAACGTTAAGTTTATGAATATGCTTTGTTTGTGACATTGACCTTGGGGTAAGTGTTGGGTGGTGGGTTGTGGCTTTGATACAGCATGCTAGAGGGTCATCTGAGGAATGCATGTATGAAATATCAAGGCGTTCCATGAAAGGAAATATATGTTATAAGACATTTACCCCAACGTTAAGTTTATGAATATGCTAGGTTTGTGACCTTGACCTTGGGGTAAGGGATGGGCGTTGGGTGATGGATTTGCAATAGCACGACAGGGTATAATCAGATAAATGCATGTATGATATATCAAGGCGTTCCATGAAAGGAAACAGATGTTATAAGACATTTACCCAAACGTTAAGTTTATGAATGTGCTAAGTTTGTGACCTTGACCTTGGGGTAAGGGATGGGCGTTGGGTGATGGATTTGCAATGGCACGACAGGATAAAATCAGATGAATGCATGTATGATATATCAAGGCGTTCCATGAAAGGAAACAGATGTTATAAGACATTTACCCAAACGTTAAGTTTATGAATGTGCTAAGTTTGTGACCTTGACCTTGGGGTAAGGGGTGGGTCATGCATTTGCTATACCACAATAGAGTATCATCAGATGAATGCATGTATGAAATATCAAGGCGTTGCATAAAAGGAAACAGATGTTACAAGACATTAACCCCAACATTAAGTTTATGAACGTGCTAAGTTTGTTGCATTGACATTGGGGAATGGGGTGGGAGGTCGGTCATGGCTTTGCTGTAGTAGGATAGAGTATCATCAGATAAATGCATGTATGAAATATGAAGGTATTCCTTGTAAATAAACAGAAGTTACACAACATTTACCCCAACGTTAAGTTTATGAATGTGCTAGGTTTCTGATCTTGACATTGGGGTAAGGGTTGAGTGGTGAGTCGTGGATTTGCTACAGCATGATAGAGGGTCATCTAAGGAATGTATGTATGAAATGACAAGTCTGACCTTGACCGTGGGCTTAGCGGGGGCGGGACGAATGTGGTTTTGTCACAGGGCGGTAGTGGACCATTGGAGCAATGCGTGTGTGAAATGTGAAGCAGATCCAAGAAAGGAAATAATAAGCCATTAAATCACAGTCCATTACAGTTACTTAGGGTTATATGGGTTAATCATATGACTGAGGCATGGCTAATCCGTTGGCCACGAGTTTATTGACCCTGTGTATGAGTTTCGAGTCACCGTTGGCCACGAGTTTATTGACCTTGTGTCTGAGGCTTGACTTACCGTTAGCCACGAGTTTATAGACCCTGTGACTGAGGCTAGACTCACCGTTTTGGCCATGAGTTTATTGACCATGTGACTGGGGCACGACTCACGGTTGACCACAAGTTTATCGATCCTGTGGCTGTGGCTCTACTTACCGTTGGCCATCAGTTTATTGACCATGTGTCTTAGGCTCGACTCACCGTTGGCCATCAGTTTATTGACGCTGTAACTGAGGCTCGACTCACCGTTGGCCATGAGTTTATTGACCCTGTGACTGAGGCTCGACTCATCGTTGGCCATGAGTTTATTGATCATGTGACGGAGGCTAGACTCGCCATTGGCCACGAGTTTATTGACCTTGTGACTGAGGCTCGACTCACCGTTGGCCATGAGTTTATTGACCCTATGACTGAGGCTCGACTCACCATTGGTCATGAGTTTATTGACCCTGTGACTGGGGCTCGATTCATCGTTGGCCATGAATGTATTGACCCTGTGACTGAGGCTAGACTCCACTTTGCCTACGAGTTTATTGACCCTGTGACTGAGGCTCGACTCACCGTTGGTCATGAGTTTGTTGACCCTTTGACTGAGGCTCGAGTCCTTTGACTGAGGCTCGACTCACCGTTGGCCATGAGTTTATTGACCCTGTGACTGAGGCTCGACTCACGGTTGGCCATGAGTTTATTGACCCTGTGACTGAGGCTAGACTCACCGTTGGCCATGAGTTTATTGATCCTGCGACTGAGGCTCGATTCACCGTTGGCCATGAGTTTATTGACCCTGTGACTGAGGCTCGACTCACCGTTGAGGTTTAGACCAGATTGTTGTCAGACAGGATTGGATATAACATATTTTTGCATGGCAGTGTTTTTGATAGATGTTGTAGCGAATGTATAGTATCATTTTATTTCTGCATGATAACATGATCTGACGCGGCGATTTTGTATGGCCTAACATATCCAGTGTTGTATTTAAAGCACCACCAGAGGATATTTTCCCACCTCAAAATGGAAATGTCTCTTTACATATACAAAACATCATTGCACTTATACTCGGAAGGGGCCAAAAGCTGGATACTGTCCCCCTGGAGTTGTGACCTGCGCACAACACTGCATACCTCTATAGTTTGGCACATGGTTTTGAAGAAAGAACACACCGCAGATGGTTCCAGCTTAAGCCTTAGAATGCAGGAAATGATTTTTTCCCTTACTATAATCATTATTGAAAGTAAATTACATGTATATATGACTGAAGTCAATTTCAAGTCACTGTTTATGACAAACATGTTATATTTCAAAATGTCCACTGTGTGTATGCAAAAATTTTCTTAATTATGGATACAGTGCTTTCAATCAGTTTCATTACGATCTGCATTAGAGTCTCCATCTTGTTGGTGTTCCTGAAAGGCAGTGTTGGCACAATCACACTCAAAATGCGGTCAAAGGAGGTGCTTGCATACAATATATACCCTATACAAACTTGTATGCAGGAAAGTGTAGAAGAACTGTCGAAAAGGCAATATTTGTGTGAGTAAATGACTTTTTAGCATTAAAACGCCATGTGCACATGTTCAGTATGTGTAGACAACGTGAGTAAACATGTAAGATTGATTGCCAATACACTGTTGGAGAGGTTGAATACACTCTATACATAACACAGAATTGTATGCAGGAAACTGTAGAAAAATGGCCACGTTCAAAAGGAAGAATCATTATTAGTTCCATGGTCATTATCATTATTTACGATTACCATATGGTCTTAAGAGGTCACAAAACTCCTGTGTCAATATAAAAGTGATCAGTGTCTTGATGGTCCAAATTGCGTTTTACTTGTTGAAATTGTCATATTATAACTTGACAAAGCCAGAGACACTGCTGTATGGTGTGTCACAAAGGCAAGCCAATAGCTAATGCTTCCAAATGATTGATTCTCGCAGAAAACTAATATGCTCTGGTTGAACATGAATAATGAGGCATGTTATTTGGCCGGAAACGGTTTCGTTATGTGTACGGACTGACTGTTCAAGTGGAGTAAGATCACTTGCCTCTCATATCCATTAAATAAATACTCTATCCATTCCGTCACTGAATGCATGATATTTTACTGCTGCTGAACCAATATGTCTTGGCAATGAAACATATTTCTGGCAAAAACATACTAGTTACTGATACGCTATCCCACGAGTCATTAACATACATATATTCTAACTTGATTAAGGGTATGAATTCACAGGTACATGTAGTATTCGCGAACTTACCTGTCAGTGATCATGAGTTGCAAGAAATTATAAATTTGACTGAGTAAGATGCACAATTGATTCTGCTAGAAAAAACAAGTCTAAAGGGATAAATCAATTTCAGAACACAATGAAGAAAGTGGCGTTATGGGATTACAGAGATAAACTGAAAGGATCTAAACACATAATTCTGACTCCTCTTGAGTCCAAAAGGTTGCAAGCCGTGCACAATGGACATCTCGACATTTAGACATGTCTTAAACGAGCGCAATATATTATGTTCTGGTAAAATGGTAGGAAGATGTACAATTGAAGATAAAAACTGAAATGCCAAAGAAACTCCGATATCAGAATATGTAACTGGCCACCCATGATTTGTGTTGCTACAAACATTTCCACATGGAATGAAAAGCAAGCAATTGCTGGTAACACAGCATGAAATCCGAAATGATTTTGCAAATTAATTGGGTTTCCTTAATGTCACGTACTCTATGTAGCCAAGGTCCAGTGCTGGGCGAACAGGTGAAATACAGTTTCGTAAAAAACAAAAGGTGAATGTACAAGACCTATATTTGGGTATACTGGAATATCTAAACTCCTATAACCGGCACGGAATGGTCACCTGCACAGTTATTGATGGGACAGCGGCTTCTTTTCAGTTTACTGACCACTTATGAGCAGGTATTTCCAATACATATTTCGGTTTGTAACAACATCAGATCCAGTCATGAACATCACCAGAGCCAAAAACACTATGATAAAAGCGAAGTAGCTTTAAAATTAAAAGAGCTAAACATTGGCGACCAAGTTGGACATGGAGACTGTAACAAATATTTGATGTGGCGATGTACATAACACACTTAGTTGCGGTGGCCATTTCGAAGATAAAGATTACTCGTAGCACATTATCAGTTATAAATAATCTCGGCTAACTGTGTTCAAAGAAATACGAGTATAACCAGAAGGAAAATACAAAATCTTACCACGACATTCAAAAATCTAAAATAAATACTGGATTTCCAATTTTGAAATGGCGGCCATTTTGAAAACCAAGATGGCTGGTATCTAAAAATGTATTTAACTCATTCTGCCAATATTTCTTGTCCATAATAATGTTTTTTTCCATTGCAAAAACACCACACACAATGACCTCGAAATATAAATGTCTGTGGTGGCCATTTTGAATTTCAAGATGGCGGCCATATGGCTTACAGAAAAAAATGGAACCAACCCCAGTTGTGTTGTGTGTGGTCTATAGATGAAAAAAAACCTTGGTTCAAACAATGCAGCAAAAAATTAAACGAACCCTAAAATAACGACATAAAACAGTACATGTATACACTACAGTCAAAGCTGCGAATAAAGGCCAACCATGGGAAGTGAAAAATCTGGCCTTTGTTCACAGGTGGTCTTTATTTACAGGGTCATTTATATAGTAATTGTGCCATTGGGACAACAAAATTGTTGCCTTTACAGCCAGGTGATTGTTATTCGGAGGTGGTCTTTAGCAAAGGTTCGACTGCATACATGTATGGCATAAATGTTTGAATTGCTTTGCAAACTTTTCTTATTTCTACACAAACACAAATGGTTATGACCATACTATTTAATGTTTTTAACATGCAAAATGAATTGCCACAGACCATACATCATACTATACATTTCTATAAACTATATTCATCTACAAACCTTGGCTTCCAACATCTCCTTATCGGCTGTTTTCACAACAAAATTCTTGTCCGTTTTCAAACGTTTCGCGATTCTGTCGACATCAGGCAGCTCCAACTCGAGGTCATTATTGCGAGACTTGAGTTGAGAAACGACGAGCTCTGGTTGGTCCTTGTTACTGACGGCATCTATATACTTCCTCTTTAGCTCCCGAGTCTTTTTTTACATAAAGTCAATCGTTAGCGAACCCTGAATAACGGGGGCTGTTTCACTAAACTGCGTACATGTTGTACAACTAAAATGTTCGCAAGTGCAAAATTATGAGTCTGTAAATTTCACATTAACAATGTTTTCTTTTAAATAATTATTGGATTTACATTTATTGACCATATGCTGCAGATGTTCAATAAATGTAAATACATAAATCAAAATTTCGAGACGTTCATAAATTTTCACTTACGAACATTTTAGTCGTACACAATTTAGTGAAATGACCCCCTTGAATGGACGAATCCAATCATCATCTTTGAAAAAAGTGCAGATCCTGATGAGACAGCTCGTTACGAGCCAGCTCATCTGGAGCTACACTGTTTGCAACACCACGTAAGATCGATCTGTAACACAAGTTAACCATTTCAAGTCTAAATACATGTCACTGGAACTGATTTAGAATTATTATGCTAATTTTCCGACTAATGATTTTCAGGCCAGTCCATTAATAAAGTTGTTTTTTTCTCTAAAGAATATGATAATTACATGCAAAAATTGCAGATCCTGATGACACTGCTCATTACAAGCCAGCTCATCTGAATCTACACTGTTTGCAAACACCGCTATAGAGATATGTAGGGTTGAAACATTCAACACATTACATTACAGAGGTCCCAGATAGGGAATTAGACCAGGGACGCGTTTCACTAAACTTTGTACGACTTAAATGGTCGTAAGTGCAAATTTAGAATCGTCTGTAAATTTCAATTGATGGATTTACATGTATTGAGCATAGGCTGCATATGCAACACGAAAACTTAACATTGAATGATGACGCCGCCGCCGACGCCGCCAACGCCGCCGCCACCACCGACGGCTCCGGAAAAGCAAAACCAATGTCTCGCTTTCCGCTTTCGCTGGCGAGACAAAAATGAATTCAAAACGCGAATGCCAGTTCAAAACACAATATGAATTCCAAACACACTGTCAAAACTCAAACTCGGAAGTCAAAAACTCAAACTCTACATATACATCAAAATAAGCCCATGACAGGCACAAAATGTCAATACGACAAACTTGAGAAGTCACCAGGGTATGAGTTGTCTCGTGATATGTACATATTTTTCTTACACAACTTTGAGAGGTTTGGAGACCACAACAGGATGCTTCCAGCCTCCTTTTTATTATAATCCTTAAATTTGATGTATTATATAACCATATTCCGTAAAGAAGTTGACCCCTATTTGACCCCCCGGGCCATGCCCATTTTTGACCCAGGTCACCATTTTAACAGCTTTGAAAAAGCATTGTACATCGATTATTCCTGTCAAGTTTCGTCGAAATCGGTCCGGTGGTTCGCGAGAAGATTTTTTTAAGAATTTATGATATTTTTAGACGGCGGCCATCTTGGAATAACGACGACCGCCATTTTAACAAAACTGAAAAGACTTTACCAATGAACCATAACAGCGAAGCTTGGCCACCAATGGGGCTTCTGCCCCGCCCATTTTTGACCCGGGGGCCACCATTTGAAGGAATCTGAAACATCGTTAACTATGGATCATTCTTATCAAGCTTACCTACTTTTCAACGGCGGCTATCTTGGATTTCGCGATGACCATCATTTTAACAAAATGAAAAGGCTTGACCCACTGACCATTACTGTGAAGTTTGGCAAATATTGGCCAATTGGTTCACGAGAAGAAGACGTTTGTAATCTATATTGAAAGAACGACCTATTGACCTTTCGGCGGCCATCTCGGACGACGTGATTACCTGATTTCGACAAAAAAAGCTCCAGAGTGACCGTCACGTCGATACCTTCGATTTTATATATCACATGACCATATTCGGTCAAATGTGACATTTGACCCATACTTGACCCCTCCTGCCCCGCCCAGTTTTGATCCGGGGTCCACCACTTCAAGAAATCTGAACCAGCATTAACTATCGATCATTCATACCAAGTTTCGTAAACATCGGCCTGGCAGTTCGCGAGAAATTTTTTTAAGAATTTCACCTACTTTTCAACAGTGGCCATCTTTGATTTCGCGATGACCACCATTTAAACAAAATGAAAAGGCTTGACCCAATAACCATTACCGTGAAGTTTGGCCAATATCGGCCAAGCGGTTCACGAGAAAAAGACGTTTGAAATCTTTATTAAAATGACGACCTTTTGACCTTTGGCGGCCATCTAGGATGACATGACCATCCAATTTCGACAAAAAATGTACCAGAGCGATCGCCTCGTTGATACCTTCGATTTGATAGACATGACCATATTCGGTCAAAAATAAAATTTGACCCCACCCCACGGGCCACGCCCATTTTTGACCCTGGGGTCACCATTTTAACAACTTTGAAAGAGCATTGTACATCGATCATTCCTACCAAGTTTCGTCGAAATCCGGGTAGCGGTTCATGAGAAGATTTTTTAAGAATTTATGTTATTTTTAGATGGCGGCCATCTTGGATTAGCGATGACCTCCATTTTAACAAATCTGAAAGGGCTATGGCCATAACTTTTCAGTTTGGCTACCATGGGCCAAGCGGTTCATGTGAAGAAGAATTTTGAAATCTCTAAAAAAAGAACTACCTTTTGACCTTTCGGCAGCCATCTTGGATGACATAACCATCCGATTTCGATAAAATGAACCAGAGTGATCGCCTAGTTGATACCTTCGTTTTGATATATGACATGACAATATTCGGTCAAAAATAAAATTTGACCCCAATTTGACCCCACGGGCCACGCCCATTTTTGACCCCGGGGTCATCATTTTAACAACTTTGAAAGAGCATTGTACATCGATCATTCCTACCAAGTTGTGTCGAAATCCGGTTGGCGGTTCTTGAGACGATTTTTGAAGAATGTGCTATTTTTAGATGGGGGTGATCTTGGATTACGTAATGACGTAATTTTAACAATTATGTAATCCCCCTATGATTTTTGGTGACTATAGACCCAAGAGGAGAAGACGTTTGAAAATGTGCACGGATGACGACGGACGGACGGACGGACACATTGCGGTAACAATAGCTCACATGAGCTAAAAAGGTGATATTTTTGTTAAAAAATATTGTTTCGGCATAAAAACACCAAGGTGCACATCTTCCAATATGTGTAGAAGACGTGTGTATAGTTTCAGATCGATTGACAGAACGGTGTTTCGGAGGAGTTGTGTATACAAACTATGCAGTTTTTCTGTCCGCCGCCCACCCACCCCGCGGTAAAACGTAATACGTACCGTTTTTTTTTTTAAATGGTCGTATACAAATCCTAATATATATGCACTAGTGTAAAAACGGCTGATTATCACTAAGCTACACCCGTCTTTGCAGCCTTGATAATACATGTAATATGAACGCAAGTGCTCAGTGACCTTGACCGTGCATATTCAGACGAGAGGTGTATGTGAAACAAAGCACCATAGTCGCAAACATTTATCGTAATAACCATAAATATTTGGACAAAATTTGCTTTGGGAAACCCCTATTAAATACGGGTTTCCAAAAACAAATTATATCCAAATACATTGTTATTGTCATTAGACCACTACTGCCGTACTAACCCTAAATAATGGCATGCTTACTGTTGTTTGGAAACCAGGTCCCGATATCGGGGCTTCGATCTGACGAAGAGCAGTTGCTCCTTCACTGTCATCTGTAGCTGATAATAAAGGTGAACAGAGAGTGGCTTTTTCAAAAAGTTAAGTAATTTAAATACGAATTCCGCGGGATCAAATGTCTCGCCTTGTTCTGCATTGACCTTAACCCTGGGGCCTCGAGATTTTTGTCCTATATTCATCTACATATCATAGTACAAGTATGCATACCGTAACACGAAAACTTAACATTGAATGATGACGCCGCCGACGCCGCCGACTCCGGAAAATGAAACCTATGTCTCGCTTTCAGCTTTCGCAGGCGAGACAAAAACTAGAAAATGTATTCATAGAAGACGGATGCCCCCACCTGCAGCCTTGATAGTAAAAGGGCATTGTTATTACGAAGCTAATCCCTTGACAGATATTATAAATAGTATTGAAATTGGTGAAGGAGTTAAGGAGCTATTGAGAAAATATTAAGATACCGGTACATTCCATGCGGACATTGTGTAATTTTCCATTATAACGAAACCTAATATCTATATATGAACAACGATAATCTATTTATTAATGCGGTACACGAAATGATAGGCAAAGCGATTGACATATCAAAGGGAAGTTGACGAATTCTGAGCTTACTGGCTACGTAACAACTACCATTATTCACTTCCCACATAATGAAAGCAGCGTTTTGCCATAGCGAAGAAGTATGGTTAGCTTTTTATACGCCCGTTTGAAAAAAACGGGACGTATTATGTATTCATCTTGTACGGGCGGGCTTGGCGGCGGGCGGGCACAGCTTGTCCACGCAATAACAAGAGTTCTACTCGACGGATTGTAACCAAATTCGGTATACATGTTTAACACGGCAATACGAAGAAGCCAATTGATGCCAATGACTTATCTCCAATTGGCGGCCATTTTTAATTGTCTCACTCTGTATCCTTCTCCACGCAATAACTCAAGTTCTACTTCACCAATCGTAACCAAATTCGGCAAACATGTTTATCACGGCAACTCAAAGAAGTATTTTGATTTCGAAAAATTTGTGATGACTTATCGCCCCTTGGCGGCCATTTTTAATTGTCCCACTCTGTATCCTTGTCCACTCAATAACTCAAGTTCTACACCACAGATCGTAACCAAATTCGGTATACATGTTTATCAAGGCAAGATGAAGAAGCCTATTGGTTTTCAGTGAGTTATCTCCCATTGTTGACTGGCCTTGCCTCGACGGGCGTATATTGTAACCTTTGGAACTCTTGTTTGATATGAAGAAAAAAAGCCACGTTATTGCCTCTTGAGTTATATAAGTATTATGCTAATGTCCACTGATATGGGAATATCCATTCTACTGCGTTTGCATACGTTATATTCCCATCATTTATACTTGTAAAGTCTTTATCGACACATTTATTATTATAACAAAGTCTTAATATTGACGACAATAGCATGAACATGGAATACCAATAACTTGGAAACACTGCACATGGACAGTACGAGTGTGATTGTCGGTGTATCAAGAGACAAAATCAATTAGTTGAACCTTGGGAAATGACATAACATGTACATATCGTATATATGTAGAGTCAATGATGCGAAAATGGTCATCCAATCTCAGTTTATATACAACATATGATGTTGTTATTGCCCATAATAAAATATATTTTGGATGACGTATCATTTAAGTAGTCATATGCCGGTAGCCATGTACTAGGACATGTAAGTACATGTAGGAATATAAAGTTAACTAGAAATGGACACTTGTTGACAAGCGCATGTGTATCCCCTTCCCCAGATACACAAGTAGTTTGAAAAAATGGTGTTCGACTTATGCTCCGGAGAAAAAATCAGTGCACGAAACAACAAAGGGAGATAACTAAGAAATTAACGACGCAAGAGTTGTCATTCTTGCGCGCGACACACCTTTGGGTCGTCTTCTATGCATGTGTGAAGTTTAATAAAAAATATTCCAAAGGGTGTTCGAGTTATGCTCCAGACACGAAATGAGTGCATGAAACAACAAAGGGAGATAAATAAAAAAATTAATGATGCAAGAGTTGTCATTCTTGCGCGTGACACACCTTTGGGTCGTGGTCTATGCATGTGTGAGGCTTAATGAAAATATTCCAAAGGGTGTTCGAGTTATGCTCCGGACACGAAATCAGTGCATGAAACAACAAAGGGAGATAAGTAAACAAGAATTCCGCGGAATCAAATGCCAAGGGAAATTAAGTAACTAATTCAGGTTAAATGTAGGTCAATGTCAGATATAGGTCAGGGGTTATTGATGTACATCACTAGGAGATGGAAGTTTTCCAAGTATGGTTGCTGTAGGCCCAGGAGTATTCCTTATACAAGCTTGACTAAAAACCTTAACCAGGGGGAAATAACTAAGTAATCCAAGGATAAAAGTAGGACAAGGTCAAAAATAGGTTAGGGATTATTGATGTACATCACTAGGAGATGAAGTTGTCCAAGTATGGTTGCTGTAGGCCGAGGAGTATTCCATCTACAAGCTTGACTAAAAACCTTAACCAAGGTTCACTAAACACCTTAACCAAGGGTAATTAACTGAGTAATTCAAGAGGAAATATAGGTCAAGGTCAAATATAGATCGGGGGTTATTGATGTACATCCCTATGAGAAAAGGTTGTCCAAGTATGGTGTATGTATGCACAACAGTATTCCATGTACAAGCTTGACTAAAAACCTTAATCAATGTTGACTAAAAACTGTAACCAAGGGAACTAAGTAATTCAAGGTTAAATGTAGGTCAAGGTCAAACATAGGCGAAGGTTTGTTGATGTACATCACTAGGAGATGAAGTTGTCCAAGTATGGTTGTTGTAGGGCCAGGAGAATTCCATCAACAGGCTTGAGTAAAGACCGTAACCAATGAGAATTAACTAAGTAATTCAAAAGGAAATGTAGGTCAAGGTCAAATATAGACCAGGGGTTATTGATGTACATCCATATGAGAAAAGGTTGTCCAAGTATGGTGTCTGTATGCACAATAGTATTCCATGTACAAGCTTGACTAAAAACCTTAACAAAGGTTGACTAAAAACCTTAACCAATGGGATATAACTAAGCAATTCAAGGTTAAATGTAGGTCAAGGTCAAATATAGGTCAGCAGGGGTTGTTGATGTACAACACTAGGAGATGAAAGTGTCTAGGAGATGAGTTGTCCAAGTTAATTTGGTGTGTAGGGCCAGGAGTATTCCATCTACAAGGTTGACTAAAAACCTTAACCAAGGGGAATTAACTAAGTAATTCAAGAGGAAATGTAGGTCTAGGTCAAATATAGATCGGGGTTTATTGATGTACATCCATATGAGAAAAGGTTGTCCAAGTATGGTGTCTGTATGCACAATAGTATTCCATGTACAAGCTTGACTAAAAACCTTAACCAATGTTGACTAAAAACCTTAACCAAGGGAACTAAGTAATTCAAGTTTAAATGTAGGTCAAGGTCAAATATAGGCCAGGGGTTGTTGATGTACATCACTAGGAGATGAAGTTGTCCAAGTATGGTTGGTGTAGGGCCAGGAGTATTCCATCTACAGGCTTGACTAAAAACCTTAACCAATGAGAATTAACTAAGTAATTCAAATGGAAATGTAGGTCAAGGTCAAATATAGATCAGGGGTTATTGATGTACATCCATATGAGAAAAGGTTGTCGATTTATGGTGTCTGTATGCACAATAGTAGTCCATGTACAAGCTTGACTAGAAACCTTAACCAAGGTTGACACCTTAACCAAGGGGAATTAACTAAGTAATTCAAGAGGAATTGTAGGTCAAGGTCAAATATAGATCAGGGGTTATTGATGTACATCAATAGGAGATGAAGTTGTCCAAGTCTGGTGGGTGTAGGGCCAGGAGTATTCCATATACAAGCTTGACGAAAAACCTTAACCAAGGCGTGACGGTGACGCCGACGCCGACGCCGACGCCGACGCCGACGCCGACGCCGACGCCGACGCCGACGCCGACGACGAGTGACAGCTAAAAAGGGTGATATGCAAAAGAGTTGTCATTATTGTGTGCGACGCACATTCGAGTCGTGGTATATGCATGTGTGAAGTTTCATAAAAATATTCCAAAGGGTGGTCGAGTTATGCTCCGGACAGGAAATCAGTGCGCGAAAACAAAAAAGGGAGATAACTAATAAATTAGCTATGCAAGAGTTATCATTCTTGTGCACGACACACCTTCGGGTCATGGTCTATGCATGTGTGAAGTTTCATGAAAATATTCCAAAGGGTGGTCGAGTTATACTCAATCAGTGCGCGAAATAAAAAAGGGAGATAACTAAAAAATTAGCTAAACAAGAGTTGTCATTCTTGTACGCTACACACTTTCGGGTCGTGGTCTATGCTTGAGTGAAGTTTCATGAAAATATTCCAAAGGGTGGTCGAGTTATGCTCCGGACACGAAATCAGTGCGTGAAACAAAAAAGGGAGATAACTAAAATATTAGATAAGCAAGAGTTGTCTTTCTTGTGCGCGACACACCTTCGAGTCGTGGTCTAGTCTATGCATGTGTGAAGTTTCATGAAAATATTCCAAAGTGTGTTCGAGTTATGCTCCGGACAAGAAGTGTCTGCGGCGGACGCGGACGCGGACGCTGACGCGGACGCGGACGCAGCACGGTTTCAAATCCATAGTATCCCCCGACTTTCGTCCGGGGGATACAATAACCAGCATTTGTGAGCCATATTCACATAATTCTATATATCTACTAATTCAATGCATGCTGTCAATCAGGCCATTACATCTCAGTTCATAAACGGCATAGGATGTGCTGTAGTCATATAATGTCCTTATATGGTATGTGTATAAGTGTCATAACTGTGTATTATACTATCACAACCATATGTGTAATATAATATACAATAGGGTACATGCATTAATATGTTAATTTGTTTCATATGAACATGGTTGATTATTCTATGCTAATGGGTAGTGCTTTGTTAAACATATATAGATATCATTATACCCATATGTCTGACGAAATTGCGATTCATGGATAACTAATGTACACAAATCAACCAAACAACAATTTGTTCTGTGCAAAACCGCAATTCCCGTGACTGGATTTTCAACTAACTGGTGTTGAGGTCACCTGGAAGTGAAACACATAAAGCTAAACATTGACATATACCTGATCTGAGGCCTCTAAATCATGAGCATTCGCTACAACATGTATGGCGCGCATAGACGCTATCAATATTGATTTCAGTGCAGTGCACGGGACGGGACTTTTATCGATGAGAATATAATTATGTTAATTGAGAATATATTTCCATTTATCAGCGATGAATAAACATGCAGTCATATGGACAGTTGTGCTGAAATAGAATAAGCTGATCTGCTTTATATAGACTTATGGGCATATGGGACAACTATTACATATTTCAGTGTAATTTAAATGTATGTGTATGGGTATATCCAATCGTGGATGTATGGATAGACACGGAAACAGAAACTGTAACAAATGCTATTTGATAAGTGTTGTATTTTACATGAATTGTTTTAATGGCATGTTCTATCTTGGTTGTAATTAGGTATAAAATGATTGAAATGGCATGGTACTCAGCCGCACACCAGCATAAAATAGTTCAATATTTGGCTGTAATGCGCACAATGCCGAACTATAGCATATGTACCAATCACAATACATAGTGTTGTCATATATGGCATCATAGTGCAATTTACAACGTATATAATAACGTAAGACTCCATAAAAACCATATATTTAAAACAAACAGTGCAGATATTTTATTAACAGCGAACTACTAGTCTCAACACATATGAATTATAAAGAAATTTAAAAGTACATGAAAAGAAATGCGCAACTACCACAATATAATAAAATAGCCTAAATGAGGCGACCATTTTGAATAAACAAAACTACAAATGACTTCAAAAATCAAGTTTGTCCGGCTTACCGATTTAACTGTCTAACAGAATGAAGAAGTATAAATAAGTAAAGCAAAAGTAAATATTATATCCAATGACTTTCGAGTTTTTGGAAAATATGGCGGCCATTTTGAATTGAACACGCTATTTAGGAAGAGTGTACATATTGATCTATATTTTAATATCATATCTCAGATGAAAATCAAACTAATATGTTCATATCTAGCTTAGTTCCAAGATATGGTCCACCGCAGTGTATATAATGCTGCCTGATATTGATGAATATTGACGTCCATCTTGGATTCATATGGATTAGATAGCTTCCATCTATGGTTAAAATTAATACATGGTATCCAAAGGTTTTTTGCGTCCGTCCGATCAAGATCCAAGTGCCTATTTGTTTTCATTCATCAAATATGTATACATTTCAGGCTAAATATTGATGTTTGGCAGCCATCTTGAATATGTTGATAACCTCAACGACAGAGAACGTACCAGCAAACCGAATCGCTTTGTATATGCCACATAAAGCAATAATCACCAATAAAACATACTTTATTGCATTGTTCTGTAATGTTATGCAAGTACATATTGTATTATCAAAATAGAGTGAGTTTTGCACTCATTTGACCCATTTGCACTCAATGACCCCAAACATTACCTTGTCCCACCTTATTTGATTGACCAACACTGGATTCGTGTTCAGGATGATATAATGCATGGATTTAAAGTAGTCGTTGCTTTTGCTCTCTCGGGTTGAACAGAATTCATTGGTATGGGTGCTTGCCCCCTACTATGAAAAGCAGTTCGATGACATCACAGAAAACTGCTAAACAAACTGGTCCCCGATGAGTGATGGGGTCATTTGAGGGACCTACCTATTGAAGGATGCAATGAACCAGTCTTAGCCAGTCACTGGTACCTTTCCTTCACAGCCATGACAAAAAAAAGAGTTTTTAATTTTTGACTCGTGCATTTGCTGGTCAATTAGGCAAAAACACTATAGGGCTTTCATCTGTCTTCGGGGATATTGCTACAGGGCATGGTAATATTTTGGGGCTAGTGTTTTAAAATAGAGAATTCTACCAACTGCAGCACACATTAAATGGTGAAACAGAGTACTTCCTGGGGCTATGACGTTAGTATGTACATGTATAGGGTGCCAAATCGTCCAACAAACTTATTATTCCTCCCAGGGGACGCTATCCCTGGGAAGGTGATTATCTTTGTGGGCTGGAGATATACTGCTACAGCAATATGGGGTATGGTTAATGTATTGGTGTAGTGGCTTAAAATGGAGTGTTATACTGGCATTGCATGTACAATGGTCAACAAGAGTTCTATTCTCGACTTAGTAACCATTGATTGCATTAAACAAGCATTTCACTCTATCTATGCTTCTATATTAGAAACATTATTTTGCCAAAACCTATTGTTTTATAATATTTATACTTATATGTTTTATCACTTTTGAAAACTGCAATGCAAATGACACCTTTAGAAAGATGTTTCAACCATATACACTTAATTCAGGTAGCTCCTGA
>CM055281.1:43125449-43163066 GCA_029237695.1 Conchocele bisecta
TTTTGAGTGGGGTCATTAAAACGTAACACCAGTACTTGGTTGGCCGGTTACAATGAAATTAAGTTTTTATGAAGTTATATAGTTGTTTGGTTTTTCGTCATGGTTATTCTAAATGCTTTGCTCTGATTGGTTGGAAATAAATTTTTCTTCCAGACCGGTCTAGGCGTTAATTTTCCCTCACAGGTGATTTTCAGCTTATATGCTTTAGACATGAAATTTTTTCACCCGCCCACCCATAGTAGCCCAGCATTTAATTGAATTGTTGTATATCATGTTTATTTCTTGAATAGGTTCAAGAAATTGAATTGATGGTGAGAAGAATTGTTAAGGTATGATCCACTTTATTATTAAGTTGGGTAATATTATATTATTATATGAGTGCCAATGTAGGCGAGTGGAGAAATTTCATTTCTCTTTGTGGTTTGTTGACCACTTCATTATTGTGTTCAGTTGTTGAATGTCCAAATTTGTTTGGAAATTATAATTCTGGATTTACATAGCTGAAAATCAATTCTAGTAATTTGGTGAAATCGGCTATTGATCTCAATAACAACTTGTGTGCTTATACCGTTGCATTTTACCAGAATGAATATTTAATATGATATTTACTACGCTGAATTAAATGCTGTCGTCTACTGGAAATGTTTTATTTTCAAAAACCTGGTTTTGACAGCACATGAGAATCGTCTCCACTGGAGACGATTACGATTCTCATGTGCTGTCAAAACCAGTTTTTTGTTAAGAATTAAAGCAGAAATGAAAAACAGCAGACGGCAATTTCCGTCAACAGCGTAGGAACGGTTAAGTAAATTTATTACCGGGCATGTCCAACGGTCCGACGAGTTTCACGGAGACTGTTATATACTAATTTGAGCCAATGAGTCAAAACATTTTAAATCATTAAAAATGAATTAGCAATCCTATTGAATAAAATTTATGAGCAAGTAAAATGGGGGAAAAAAATAAGAATATTTGAGGGAGATAATTTTTCGGAAGTGAAGGAAAAATAAAATCTTATCCGATGGAGGGATAGGGCATTAGGGCCTTGTATATACAAATATTTGGCTGGAAGCTCATTTTATGTAATATGTGACCCACTGAAACATTACACCCTGAATATGCCCCCTATGCGATAGCCGGCATATTGTGCTGCTCTTGAGGTTCCGTATGTCCGTCTGTGTACATGTACATTTACTTCAAAAGTTTGTAAGAGTTTTTCAAGTTAGAGTGCATAATATGCCACAGGGGTATATCCATGGGATACTCGGGGAGGTTTTACTGTACAAAACACACCCTACCCCCACCAAGCAGCCATTACGGTCGTATTTACATGCATGCGTAACACATAATTTGATAAACTGTTTATGTGCATGTATGTACGCCCGTGAGCGTGTGTCTGAGGAGTGGATGTTGGTGAGTGGATACCCGAGCAATCATCCGTTGATTACTGCACCTTAAACGGGACATCTGCAATATTTTTCCCTTCTCTTTCACATGACATAGCATCTCATTTCCTTGAGATACGATCTTGTTACCACCTCGTTCCCGGTGGGTGGTCGGTCGGGCGAACGTGTAGGCGTAAAGTAACGGTAGGGGTTCCTCGTTATAGGAATACTTTTTTATATTTGGCTCTTTTTGTTACCTGGGAGTTGAATTGGGTTATTGCCCATTATAAAAGTAGTAATAGTATTACTGATCCTATTGCTTTTGGGAGGGGGCCCAAGCGATTCTGGTGTGGCCAGATCAGGACGAGAGTAAGCCAATACTGAATAGACAGCTGAACAATTTAACGCCAATGTACCAGACGTGTTTTTACATTTAAATAATTTACATAAAATTCCACCAACAAAATACACTTGCTACTTCATTCAATTTTGTAATCAACTTGTGGTTCTGAAGAAAAGTGGGTCTTATTACCATTTATGTTTATAACAAACAGTATAGCTCCGTGTCAATATGTGAGGGATCATGCCAGCAGATCATCATCAGATTGGTAACAAATGCCACCAACTCCATGTTTACTATCATGTTAACTAATCAATTGAAATTGTTGATACCGACAGTCCGAGTAATGGCCCACGCGAATGATTGGTAACACATTTAATTTACGTTCATCACTTGATTAATTCCACTGAGAGCTGTACTGTGTCCAATTAGAGACAGCAAAAGCTTCTTAAAATACAATTAGTGAAAACAATATCGGCAGAAGAGTACACGCACGTGTCTATAAAACAAAAGTTAATCTTAATCAGTTGACATTGTTAAATGTTTTCCGGATGTCACAAAACAGTCTGCGTATTGTCGCAAAATTGTCTCGCATCGATAATTTACGCATTGGGTACAAACATTATAGGTGATGCGTACATAAAAAACACATTATTGAGGAGGAAAACTACGTTTAATATACAAACCAGCAATCTCGAAAAAAACTCTTCAGTCTCTCGTCGGTGGGCATTGTAGCCAGGCCCGGAAGCAAGGAATTCAGTGGCAGACAGACGCACACAGCGGCATACATTAGCAGATGATATACGAGGCATCGTGTCTGCCACCACTGTCAAAAACGAGCCACAGCCTAAAAATCTTAGACATATAAGTAGCTGCAACAGTGGTGGCAAACACCACGCCCCTCGTGCAGGTAACATTTCTTTTACCAAATTCAAAATAAATATGATGTTCCGGCGCCAAAAACGGTATCGAGTGTAAAGCTGGTCATCATTAAAGACTTCCAACGGATTCTCGCGATCCCTCAATACACGTTCACGGCGCATGGCCCGACGATACCCGATTTAAATAACTGCTGCTGGTGCCGCCATCTTGGATGTGTAGTCTGTGTAGTGTGCTTCCAATAACGCCAAGTATACTTTGCTTGTTCAAAGTCTACTTCAAAGCAGACTTTCAAAAACGTACTTACGAAAGTATACTTTCTTCGAGTAACAAGTTCATGAAATGCGATTTTCGCAAAGTCTACTTTGGAAAGTATACTTTGCGCCCAAAGTATACTTTGGGGAGTTGATGAAATAGGTGAGTTACAGGTAAGTTTGTACCCAAGGACACCATGGAAAGTATCTTGACAATTAGTGAGGTTTTCCGTCAATGACGATTTATGCTGTTTGTTAGAGTGGTGATGGCTATTTCCCTGACAGACTGGCGAACAGTGCAGACCAGGAGTGATCAGGCTGTGTGGATGCGCAGGCTCTTATCTGAGGATACACTGGCCACAAAGGCAATACGCCCCATTTCTCCAGTGACATTGCCACTTTCAGCGAATAGATCAAGCATTGTATGGTGGTGTTTGTTGTAGTGTGCATGTATAGGCCGTCAGCTAGAAATAGAAACCCTCCCCCCCGGAGGATTTTTGTAGTGCAGACATATATTTACTGAAACTACATTCAATTACAAGTGTTATGCCGTATGTCTACGCTATGTAACCCACTGGATCAATATTTGGCACCATTTTGAAGTATACCACCCTCGGACTTTTCGCAATTGTGAAAATGGCAATTTTCATGCAAATTCGACTATCTTTTATCATTTGAAGCAACTGATATGGACATTTTGTTCATAACTATACAAAGGAATAAAGTTCAATTAAATAATATCTGACAATTCAGATGAAGAATGTTGCATGCTTTCTATTACCCCACCCATTGAATTTTAATGGCAAAATATCTACCTAAATAACTCCATACAACTATGGTACTTTTGTAATTTGTCTGTGGCAATCGTACCTAGTAGTGCTCATTAGGCAAGTTAATTCCATATATGCCGAGTATCTGATGTCTGCAGTTGACGATACAATGTTAAAAACAAAATATTTGTTCACCATTCCCGACCCACAAATGTTACAATGGGAATTGTACATGTAATGAATTTCGTTTATTGTATGCACTGTCACTTACTTACAAATGGCTTAAATGCATATGCATCTACTTAGGCACTACCAATATTCGTACATACTTACGTACGCACGCACGCACGAACATGGACTAACGCTATATCCCCTCTTGCCTATCGGCGAGGGGATAAAAAAGGTAGGAACATTTTAGTCACGGAATCCTCTAAAATGACCCTATTATAAGGATGATTCGCGGTGATTCCCGGTGACGGTCACCGTGTATCACTGTGACGTCTGCATGTATTATGGATAAATATGCAGACTATAGTTTCGTACATGTACTAATATATCCTATTGCATGTGCACGTAAATGTACATGTAAAGCCGAGTCAACGGGTTCGATCCCGCATTTAAACTGCTGCATTGGGGGTAATTCATAAAATCAGAACGGAATACATAGAAATAAACATATATTGAGTCGTTAAATTAGAATAAGCCGACATGGTGCCAGGTCCTCACCACACCAGTCACTTAGCCCCACTCCCTAAATGTAATATGATTAGTCCTAATGTTACTACCTTTATAATGGGTATGACCAGATTCAGCTCTCAAGTAACATGGAAGCCAAAAATGTACATGAGGACCAAACCGATATAGGGATTTCATCGTTAAATTATCCTCCGCGTACTCCCAACAATAAGCAAGGGAAGATAACTGGACACTTCTGAAAAATCAATAGGGTTCTTCCTCAAGCAATGTATACCAATTTTGGTTAAGATCTGTCAAGTAGAACTTCAGATATATAGCAGAATAAAACATAAGCTCCAGTTTTGTTTGTTTGTGTGTTTGTTTGTTTGTTTGTTTGTTTGTTTGTTGGGGTTTAATGGCCTATCAACAGCTAAGGTCAGTTAAGGCCGGGTCAATGGGTTTAGTACTAAATTCTATATAGTACCTGTAAACTCCTTGAAATTTGATCACATAAATTGGTACCGTTGACTGATATAGGTCAAAAATGCTAAATTTATGTGACAGGGACAGACAAAACAGGACGGACGAAGGCTAAACTTGCAAACACAGCGGCATACTTTATAATACCGGGGTATAATAATATTCAGAGCGTTAAGCTTCGCTTGACTTGAGCGCTCCCAATTTGTGTTTCTTTTGTGTCCTCAGCGTATAATTGAAAACGAAACTAATACAAACGTATTGTATCACTTATAAACATGTGAAGGTGTTCTGTCAATATAAACATAACACGGAAATGTATTCGTGTGAACCAAATAATATTAACCCTTTTCATGCTCATGATAAGACATTATGTTTGTCGAAAATCCTAAATATTTTCCTTCTATGCGCTCAGAAGTATATGTCGCAACCACCAGTTGAACCGTCTCGAGAATAAAATTAAGAAAAGGAAATGTTGCCTGGCCGCATATAAATTATCCTGGTGCCAAATTGGAGACTGCAAAATCCCGACGGACGAAGGGGTGAACAGGCGGGCAGATGACCGACCGACCGACAAGGTTGCTCCTATATGCCAGATTCGACTACATGTAACAAGTTATATGTAAACATGAAGTGAATGGATAATCTCTTTTTACTGATAACCTTTCTATAAAGGAGACATTGGTACAAATATAATCTCTCACTCAATATTCTCAAGTATGTTATCATACATTTCAGACGCTAGATACGATGGTATGTAATAACTAGAAAATGTGTTCATAGAACACGGATGCCCCACATACCACTTTGACAATAAACGGGGAAAATTCCAAGTCCGAAAGAGGATAAGATGACCCGGGGGTCGAATAAAAAGTCGAAATATACTTTGCGCATCTACTCACATAAGAAAGCTACATACCGAATTTCAGGTGTGTAGCTATTAGTTTAACAGTCTAATCGAAAAGGGGGAGATAATCTAGACCTGGGTGTTGAATAAAAACATATAAATAAACTTTAGCACATCTACTCATCATAAGAAAGCTACATACCGAAGTTTCAGGTCTATGTTTAGTTTTTCTAGTAGTTTTAAAAGTTTAATAAAAACGACTTTGGTAAAATTCTAAGATACGATGGGGAAAAGAAAATAATTGTCACGTCAGGTGACACCGAGATAGTTTATTGATCATGTTGATGGACGGAACACCAAGCACGTTGTGGAAAGAAACAACAAGGTATATAGTACAATGATGATGTATTTACAAATAATGATATACACAAACAGTAAATGTTAAACACAGTACGGACAACGTCATCTCGATGGTACACCCAGGTACATGTACAGTCACACAACCAAGGCACAGTCACGATCAGTAACTTAAACCAGTTTTATAACAATCTAAAATGGTATCATATATTATGAAAACACCATGTACACGATCTAACTGCATGTCAGTGCATGTAGAGTCAAATCTATTTAAAACAACCGACACTATTTGAATTGTATATATATGTGAAATGGGAAGATCTGGACCAGTACAGTTTGTCTGAGCAGTAGTGTTTTTACATTGTATAGATAGTTTTAAAGTGTATTATTAGATCCGAATTCTTATATATATGTATAATGGGATGGGCTGGACCGACTCACTATATATGATGGGATGGACTGGACTGGACCAATACGAGCGTTGTGAGTTGGTCCAGGACACCCAAAAGTATTGGGACAAGAAACTGCCGAAGGTTTACTAGTATACCGCTCTAGTGTGCATTCCACCACAAAGTTAGAACAGGTACCGACTTCGGATTGTAACGCTTTGATCTGCAAAGCTGCTGTAGCCTAAGTGTAGGCTATTTCGAAAATATAACACATATATAAATTGACTTCAAAATGGGACGAACTAGCTTGCAAGTGGTGTACACTTATCCCATCGCAGCGCCGATGCACTGTGAAACTTGCTTTCTGTCCCATTTTTCAGATGTGTGCGCTTTTTAACGCGTCCCGTGCGTCATTCAGACATGACTGACATCATACTTTTGATTACTTCAGTAAGCCTGTACTACGTCATGTCAATTAAAGATGGCTGCTCACAGTATTTTCAGTCCGACAGGTGACTGAGGTGTGGACATAAACAAATCAAAGTACTGAAAGGTCTGACACTAGGTTAGCCCCATAATATTACTAACACGTACTTTTTGTTTATTTATATAATGATAGTTAATGCCTAGGTCATATTAGGTTCAACTTGGTCAACAGGGTAAAAGCCCATCTTACATGTGTATGAATAGAACGACAATCCCAAAATCAGAACAGAATATTTACTTCGCACACTTTACATATATTTTGATAATTATCAGAAGCAAGTATACAAATAAATTCGTCTATGTTTGTATTTTGACAGATATGACACTCAACACCGGTAATATGTGTGTCACATGTTAGATAGTTCACGCGAGATCAGGGATCCGCCATTGTTGTTGTACTACGTGAATCAACTTGAAAACACATGGAAGTGCACAGGTTTAACCACACCAAATAATTAGATAGTCATGCGGTGTACAAGTGTGGACAAGGATACAGAGTGCGAAAAATAAAAATGGCCGCCAAGGGGAGATAATTAATCGGAAAGTTTTCATAATCAACAGGCTTCTTCGTCTTGCCATGATAATCATGTATACCGAATTTGGTTACGATCGGTCAAGTAGTTATTACGTGGACAAGGATTCAGAGTGCGAAAAATAAAAATGGCCGCCAAGGAGAAATAAGTGATCGGAAATTTTTGAAAATAAAACAAGTTCTTCATCTTGCCGTGATAAATACGTATACCAAATTTGGTTAAGAGCGGTGTAGTAGAACTTGAGTTATCGCGTGGACAAGGATACAGATTGCGACAAATAGAAATGGCCGCCAAGGGGAGATAAGTTATCGGAAATTTCGTTAAAATCCGTCAAGTAGACTCCAGTTATTGCATGGACAAGCCGGGTCCACCCGCCCGCCGCCCGCCCGCCCGCCCCCCGCCCGCCCGCCCGCCCGCCCGCCCGCCCGCCCGCCCGCCAGCCACTCGCCCGCGTATAAAAACGGCCGCTAAGGGGATAGGCGTCTTCATCTTGCCGTGATAAACATGTATACCGAATTTGGTTACAATCGCTCAAGTAGACTTGAGGCTACTTCGTGGTGCCGGGATAAACATGTATACGGAATTGTGCTACGATCAGTGCAGTAGAACTTGAGTTATTGCGTGGACCAGGATACAGAGAGCGAAAGATAAAAATGGCCGCCAAGGGGAGATATGTCATCGGAAACTTTTGAAAATCAACAAGTTTCTTCGTATTGTCGTGATAAACATGTATACCGAACTTGGTTACACGAGCGGTCAAGTAGAACTTGAGTTATTGCGTGGACAAGGATACAGAGAGTGAAAAATAGAAATGGCCGCCAATGTGAGTCAAGTCATTGTAAAATTTTCAAAATCAATAGGCTTCTTCGTCTTACCGTAATAAACATGTATACCACATTTGGTTACGAGCGGTGATGAAGTAGAACTTGAGTTATTGCGTGGACAAGGATACAGAGTGCGAAAAGTAAAAAATGGCCGCCAAGGGGAGATACATCATCGGAAAATCATAGGATTCTTCGTCTCTTCGTGGTAAACATGTATACTGAATCTGGTCACAATCTGGTCTCGTCAAGTAGAACTCTAGTTATTGTGCGGACAAGCTTTCCCCGCCCGCCGCCTCCGCCCGCCGCCCGCCCGCCCGTACAAAGTGAATACATAATACGTCCCGTTTTTGCAAACGGGAGTATAAAAATGACCCCCAAGGGGAGACAAGTTCTCGAAATTTATCAAAATCAAAACGCTTCTTCGCCTTGCCGTGATTTAGTTAAGAGCGATGAAGTAGAACTTGAATTATTGCGTGGACAAGGATACAGAGTGCAAAAAATAACAAGAGGGTCATGATGGCCCTATATCGCCCACCTGTGCAATGTCACAAAAATCAAGTAAATACTATATACATCAAAATAAGCCCATGACAGGCACAAAATGTAAATGCAACAAACTTGAGAAGTCACCAGGGTAGGAGTTGTCTCGCGATATGTACAGATATATCTTACACTATTTTTAGAGGTTTGAAGACCACAACAGGATGCTTCCAGCCTACTTTTTATTGCAATCCTTAGATTTTATGTATTATATAAAAATATTCCGTAAACAAGTTGACCCCTATTTGACCCCGGGCCATGCCCATTTTTTACCCAGAGGTCACGATTTTAACAGCTTTGAAAAAGCATTGCACATCGATCATTCCTGTCAAGATTCGTCGATATCGGTCTGGTGGTTCGTGAGAAGATTTGTTTAAGAATTTATTCTATTTTTAGACGGCGGCCATCTTGGATTAACGACGACCGCCATTTTAACAAAACTGAAAAGGCTTTACCAATGAACCATAACTACGAAGTTTGGCCACCAATGGCCAAGCGGTTTGTATGAAGAAGACATTTGAAATTTCTATTAAAAGAACGACCTTTTGACCTTTCGGAGGCCATCTTGGATGATTCATCCGATTCGATGAAAACAGCACCACAGCGATCGCCTCATCAATACCTTTTATTTGATATATTATAAGACCATATTCTGTCAAAAATCAACAAATTTGAAAAAAGCATTGTACATCGATCATTTCTGCCAAGTTTCGTACTGGTGGTTCATTTTTTTAAACTTTTTAAATTTTGTTCTATTTTTAGACGGCCGCCATCTTGGATTAACGATAACCACCATTTTAACCAACAGACCATAACTGTGAAGTTTGCTATGAAGAAGACGTTTGAAATCTCTAATAAAAGAACGAACTTTTGACGCGGCCATCTTGGATAATGCAATCATCTGCTTTCGACAAAAAATGCTCCTAAGTGATCGTTTCGTCCACACATTCGAATTGCTAAACAACATGACCATATTCGGTCAAATGTGAAATTTGAACCTTACTTGACCCCTCGTGCCCCGGCCATTTTTGACACGGGGGCGACCATTTGAAGGAATCTGAAACATCGTTAACTATCGATCATTCATATCAGCCAGGCGGTTCGTGAGAAAAAGATTTTTTGAGTATTTAACCTACTTTTCAATGGCGACCATCTTTGATTTCGCGATGACCAAACTTAACAGTAATGGTCAGTGGGTCAAGCCTTTTAATTTTTGTTAAAATGATGGTCATTCAATATAATGGCGATGGTTTTTGAACCCGAGGTCACCATTTTGACAAGTTTCAAAGAGCATTGTACATGGATCATTCTTAACAAGTTTTGTCGAAATCTGGTTAGCAGTTCTCGAGAAGAACATTTTTAAAGAAGTTGTGCTATTGTTAGACGGCGGCCATCTTGGATTACGTAATGACGTCATTATAACAATTTCATAATCCCCCTACCTAAGGACCATGACTCTGAAATTTGGTGACTATAGGCCCAATGGTTACCGAGGAAAAGACGTTTGAAAATGCTCACGGACGGACGGACGACGGACGGGCGGACGAACACATTGCTGCTAGCTAAGGTGAGCTAAAAATGAAAATCAATATGCTTCTTCGTCTTCCCGTGATACACATGTATACCGAATTTGGTTACAATCCGTCAAGTAGTACTCTAGTTATTACGTTCTTTTTTTTTCAAACGAGCGTTTAAAAAGTGTTTGTTTCCTTTCCCATTGCTTATTTGCCGTATATAGATGTAAGTCAGTTTGCGATATTTCTAGAAAAAAATGGTGGCCATCTTGAATATATGTTCTGCGTAGTTCAAATGTCTCCTAATGACCCATATAACAAATTCAAATATAGTAACTATGGTAAATGTTATATGTATTATATACAAATTACGTTATTTCGTGACATTTCTCACAATTTGGTGGCCATCTTGAATATTGTTTTACATGACATAATATATAAAATATGTATTAAAACCATTGTTTAGTTTAAATGTCTCCTAATAACCACAATATTGCATTCGAATATAGGTATTCCAAATGTTTCACATGTTTGCTCAGTTTAGAGACGTAAGATATGTTGGCGGCCATCTTTGACGCCATTTTGTTAGAATTACATTTCATAATTTGGATCATTATAATTCATTAGCAATATTCAGTATGTTTCGGTACATTTTTTTCCTTATTGATTTAGCGGATTTTGCACTAGTAATGATTTTTTTGACATTTTGGTTTGGCGGCCATTTTTGGACGCCATCTTCATTCCTGGATTAAGCTCCAGTGGGATTCATGGGGAGTTTTGATATGTTATTACTAATGGTATTTTGGTGTTTTTTTTAAAAATTCAGCTTTGGCTTATTTTTTTATGATCTCAACCTAATACTATTCGCCTATATGTGCTTATGGTGATGAGACCGCTGCATCAAATACACACAATGTGTTATTTCACATCACATTAACCCTTACAATGCTGCATTAAATGTTATCGTCAGCTATTTATATTTTCCATTTTTTTATCAACAAAATCATACTTTGACAGCACTTTATAATCATTTCCACGGAAAAAGATTCTAAAGTGCTGTCAAACCATGCATTGACTGAGAAAGAAGGCACAATATGCAACAACAGCAGACGATAATTTTTATTTCCCGCAGTCTAAGGGTTAATGAAATTGTGTTAATTTGTGATAAGCATGTGCAACTATTAGCGATCCGGACATACCTGCATCGTCTCCTCACTGGCGTTTATGTGTATATTTCGTGTTTGCCATTTGTTTACAAGAGCCGGTCCTTGCACGGGGGTGAACTGTAGCGCTTCATTTCCGGAATATAGCAGAAATCCATCCAGAGTAGGCGAAAGTTTACTGTTGTCCAGTTCTATATTAAGGGAACTTACATCTATTGAATACATTGCTTTTGTTACAGTATTGAAGACAAATACTTCTTTACCGCCTAATATGCATATTTCACCTCCTCTTGTTGAGCAAATACATTCAATTTTGGATTTCAGGCTAAGCAAAGAACGAATGTATACAGATTCCTCATCTTCCCCAATCTGTTCGTAAATAGTTGATGTGTCGATGTAATTAGTCTTTCCAGTCATATTTGTACTTTGGGAAAAAAGAATTCGGGCAATCGTTGTATCGTCGCCTAGTTCCCGTAACGCTAATAAGCTGTGTAACTTGGAGACCACGTCTTCACTTTTAACTTGACTTTCGTACGTTGATGATATACACTGTCGTTGGTATGAAGCGAAACAGCAATTACCTGTCACAGTAAAAATATGTTGAACATCAACGACATGTGAATTGGCCGCATCAAAAGAACATTTTACTGTCTTTTCCATGCAGCTGACTGGCAGTTCATTAACAATATCCATAATCATCAATTTATGCCGATAATCTGAGATTAAAAATAGCTTTTCGCAGCTGGAAACAGCAGCCGAATGTGAAAATGATGAAATGTCCATTTCTATCGGTAGTCGAAACCATTTTAATTCAGTTGGATCAAAATAAAGAATCATACGATTCATGTAGCCATTGTTTTGAGGAAATGGAATTAAAATGCTTGTCAACTGATCTCGTGAAATGGTTTCACAGTTCACAAGTTTCCCCTTACAATGTTCAGATGACCGGACCAATGGACTGCAGCAGATATGAGATTTGCAGAAATATTCGCTGACATTTCTCAAATCTATGAGATCAAATAATTCTTCGAAATGCTGCTGTCGTACAGGCAAACACGCAGTCCACTTAGCAATGAAGGAAAATCGCTGTTCTGTTGAAACATACGATAAAGTTTCGTCTTTCAAAATGGACCCAATTGACTCTTTTGTAATTTTCAGCATTTTATCGTCATTGAATAACTCATCAAGATGTGCCAGAATATACACCATACATTTTTCATGTTCGAACTCGTAAATGCTACAAAGTTCGCAAATGTCAATGCAGTTGTCAGAACGTATATCTCGAGATTTCAGCCACTGATAACAACTGGATTTCAAGTTAGAAATCAAGAGAAACTCTGCGAGCTGGAAGAGACTCCTCACGTTATCATCTGTGAACCTGGGCTTCCGTCCATATAGAAACATTAGTGCGTCTTCCACAGTGTTCGGTGTACCGATGTGCATGTCGACCATATCTGGAAATGAATAAACCTTCAATAATCAGTATTTCTCAAGTTATGAACCCCCGATATCGTTTCTCGGTTTTATTTCCGGTCTAATTTGTTGTTGTTGCATCTTTCTTCATAAAATAATTGTCTAGTATGTCCAGTGTTAGCTGTTATGTTGCTTGTAAAAAAAGGAAATAGTTTGGCGTCTTCATATATGTTGCATTATCGTTAATAAGAACCCATATTTACAAAGACGACAAGTTTTGCAATCAGTATTGGTGATTCAGTATTCACTTCGAGACCGTCGAAATGATAGAAGATTATCGACCGAGGAAGAAACGCTCACAGTTGCAAATAAATGTTCAGACTTACATAATTTGGCGAATTGAGTAAACTGGACGGCGCGTTGGAAAAGATAACGAGGTGTTCCTCAGACGTTGACGGTGGTGTAACGATGATATTAAACTACAATATTAAATGCATGCACATGATGGAATTTTCAATTCAAGTGAAACCAGAAAATGTGGCCTGCTTTATCATCGTTTGATTCAAATATAATTGCTTCATAAATGTGATGGGATATATGTATAACATATATGTGAACATTAGCTTGCTACTGTATACTATGAGGCGCATGTAATTGCTATGTCGGCCATCTTAGTGTGTACAAGCCATCAGTCAGTTTTACCTCTTGTTGCGTTTGACACATACCACAAATAACATGACTTTTACATAAATACAATTTGGTGCAACACTCTCTACATATGTTAAACAACAACGTCCCATGGGTTGTTTTCATCACACTTATATACAAAGTCTGATTTCTGAAGAGTTTGTTGACCCGTTGTTAAAATATTTGATAATCCAGTAATGGCTGTGTAACAGTCAGATACATACACAGTGCTGTCAATATATACATGTATTGCCATACACACCGTGTCAAATCCAGTGACATGGAAGCAGTTACCTGAGTGTATTATCAAGTGTGTCTTACTCGCCTACTATGGTAGTAGATATGACTTTACATATTGGTAATGTGCACACTAAGAATAAACTGTACATCTGTCATATTGTATGCTGTATGTGTCAAACGGTCGAAGTGGTGAAACTGTACGATGTCTTGTACATACAAAGATGGCGGAGATGGCAACGTAATGTACCATATAGTATACAGTAACGTGACAATATTTGCATGTCTTATATTCATATATCACATCATTCTTATGAAGCAATTATGAATGAAGCCAAGTGTATCTTTCTATGACCTAATTCCTTAATTATCCAAAAGTGATCCACAAGCAAAGTCGTAAAGGCAAACCTTAGGTCAGTATGATAGCAGCATGGACGTGTGACATTTGTGCACAAGTATGATGTATGTATATATTAAAATAAGCCTTAAAGACAAATAAAGGATTTATGACAGAATTCCGAAACTCCCGCAAACTTCGTAGTGTGCAACGTTCAAATGTTTGATGGTCATAATGGCAAGGTCATATTAAGGGTAGCATGGATGTGTGGTGTCATGTGTGTACAACACAAGTATGAAGTATTGAAATAATACAGTAATCCGTCAAGGGTTGTGCAAATTATGACAGAATTCAGAAATCCGGCAAACTTCTTAAGCACAATTTCTAAGTGTTGAAGCGAAGTTGCGAAGGTCAAAAGGCCAAATTCATATTAAGGGAAACATGGATGTGTGGCATTTGTGCACAGGTATGATGTATATAGAACTTATGGCAGATTGAGAATCTCCGACAAACGTCTTAATGCGTGAAAATGTTCACAGTTGTAAAGGTCAAATGGTCAATGTCATATAATAAGGGCACGTAGATGTATGGCATTTTTGCACACGTATGTTGCATTGAAATACTAAAGTAGTTAGAACTGAATTGGGAAACTCAGGCAAACGTCTTAATATGTCGATCGGACAAACGGACGCACAGACACATTGACAAACATTATATGCCTTCGGCTCCACCAAGCCAGGGGGAATAAAAATAAGAATTTGCGATATATATCAATGAATACTGTATAAATACAGTCGCAACTGGTACTTGGTCATAAACATGCGTTTGTTGTCTAATTATCGCATCTGAATGTCAGCGTTGAATATAGTAAACAGCAATTTGAGGACACTCCATGCTAAATTTACCTTTACCCAACTTCGCCATACCTGCAAAACCCGCTAGCAGTGACGTAATTCCTTTCAGCGATTCATTAATTGTTAAGTAGTGTGGCGCGGAAATTTTGGTCAACCTCGAAAAAGGGTACTACTGACGATGTTTGCTTAGTTTTTTTGCAATTTGTGTGTCACTAATTGAAAACTGAATGGTGTCAGCGTAAAAGTATTTAAAGGCTTCATTACACGATAGTTTCAGCATTACACACTTCTATATAATCATCATAAACAAGTAAATACCTTAACACACGATATACCTGCACGATAAGTAAAAATAACCGATAACCGAATTTATCAATGCGAGATCTGAATGTTATCACTGACATAGTGTCGAGTGAAACAGGTTTGTCTCGTGAATACTCAGCGCTATGAATGCTATATTTAGCAATATGTTTTTTATGTTTACTTTATGTTTTTAATAATATGTTTTTTTATGTTTACTGTATTTTTCAGGTCACCCATAGTGCTATATATGTTCAGAGAACCGGTACAAACTACCGTTAAATCAGTGTTTGTTTCACCAAATGTTTTGCTCACATTTCATCCACTTCCGAGACCCAGTATATTTAACAAACAAATGCAGGTATCTCCATTATATTCACATCCGAGAAAAGACTGTACAGAGAGACGTATTCATTTAGACTTGACCTGTCAGAAACATAACAATTAATTAATGGTTTGATTATTACTATTTATCTAGGTGACAATGTGCCTTGCATATATATCGATTGATCAGGTGCAGCTGATTAAGATGAAAGGCCAAGACTGTCGTCTTATATCAAGCGGACATGGATTGGAGTTAGACACATCTGCACATACAATTTAAACGTATATGTATCTACATGTATTTATTTCATGTGTAGTGTATATAATTTAACTTGGTGACCCTCATTCACAATTTATTACTGATGCAATTATGACATACCTCCATTCCACATCTCTTTGTGTTCATATTTGATATACCCCTGGGTCGATACAGGTAAGTTGTATAACTGTGCTTGATTAACTGTTTCTGACTCGAAGTATAATATAAACATATGGATTTAAAAATAGGAAACTTTAATGTTAAGGGTATGGGGTCAAAAAGCAACGTCTAGAACTATTTCAATGGAAAAATTATAATAACTATAGTGGGAGAGGGAATAGGATGGGGATGCTTATTTTAGTGGAGAATTCAGCAATAAACATGATAAAGAAGGTATATGCATCTTAATAAAACCAGGTCTCGATTACGAAACTAAACAGTACGAGGATGTCCTTAAAATATTCATTTTCCGATAAAGATTATATATTAATAAACATATATGGTCCAAATGAAAATATTTTACGATTTTACCAAGATCTAGAGACTCGGTTGAACTTGATACACTAACAAGAGTGCCGAAGCAAGGCCAGTTAGCAAGGCGAGATAACTCACTGACAAGTAATAGGGTTCTTGCCGTGATAAACATGTATATTGAATTTGGTCACGATCTGTACAAATAAATAGGCTTCTTCGTCTTGCCGTGATAAACATGTATGCCGAATTTGTTTATGATCGGTGATGTAGAACTTGAGTTACTGCGTGGACAAGGATACAGAGTACAACAAATAAAAATGGCCGCCAAGGGGAGATAACTAATCGGAAAATTTTCATAATCAACAGTCTTCTTCGTCTTGCCATGATACACATGTATGCCGAATTTGGTTACGATCGATGAAGTAGAACTTGAGTTATTGAGTGGACAAGGATAAAGAATGCGAACAATAAAAATGGCCGCCAAGGCTTCTTCATCTTGCCGTGATGAAGATGTATACCGAAGTTGGTTAAAATCGGTCAAGTAGAACACATAACATAATTTTTCAAACGGGCGTATAATAATAGGGGGTGACTTTAATATACTATTAGATCCGGATTTAGACAAAACAAATGGAACAGAAGATACAAAAAAAACAAGATATAAATTATTGTCAATCATAAATAAGTATGACCTAAATGATATCTGGAGAATCCTTAATCCTCAGGCAAAGAAATTCACATGGCATTCAAATATTAAACCGCCAATATTTTGTCGTTTAGACTATTTTCTAATATCCGAAAATCTAATTAACCGCATAGCAAAAAGTAAAATCACTAAAGGATTTAAATCAGATCATTCACTAGTATATGTTTATTTACAAACACAGTGCAATGAAAGAGGTCCGGGTTATTTTAAATTAAATAATAGTTTACTTTTGAAAACAGAATGACAACAAATAATCAAAGGTATTATAACTGAAATAGCCGAAATTAACAGAAACGCTATTCCGAACACATTATGGGAAATAATAAAAGGTACAAAAGAAAAAAGATTTAAAGACAGAGAACAGGTTAATAGAAGAAGTAATTAAATTAGAAGTTGAGTATTCTAATAATATGTCAGAAAATATTTTAAATGAATTAAACAATAAAGAAGACAATTTACAAGATCTACACGAAATTGAAGTTAGAGGAATTATGCTAAGATCAAAAGCCGAATGGATTGAGGGTGGGGAAAATAATACCAACTATTTACCGAATTTAGAAAGGAAAAGGGCGGAAAATAAAACTATAACTAGGTTAAATGTAAATAGACATAGTATAACAAGCAATGACAAGATATTACACGAAGAAAACGAATATTATAATAAATTATATACACAAAAGGAGATCCAAAATACACATCACAATTTCTTTACATATAATAACAACATAAATAAACTATCAGATGACAAAAAGTAAATATGTAAATAAAAACTATATGTAATACAGTCAGCTCGAAAATATGTGGAAAAAATAAAATATGAACACAAAATTTACAAGCGAGATTTCAGATGATACTCTATGTTGGCAACACATTTACACGTTAAGTTTAATTTGTACTATAAATTCCACAACTTCCAATACAAATACCGGATGCGAATTCTGGGGATAAATAACTTACTTTATAGCTGCAATATTGAGAGTAGAAGCTTATGTGCTGTTTGCTCAAAGTATGTTGAAAGTATAAAACACTTATTCTGGGAATGTAATCAAGGGCAACATTTTTGGTCTCGGCCTTGACTTTATCTAAATGATAAGGGTATAACATGCATAGTGAACTTTCAAAACAAAGGAATAATTAATAATACTCTTTTGGCACATTTTAATTTCATCGCTATTCTAGCAAAATATTTAATTTTCAAATGCATGTATGAAAAACGCGATTTAACGTTCGAATCATTCATAAATAACTTGAAGAACATAATTGAGATAAAGCTTGAAAGAGCCACAAAAAATGATAAACGAGAACAACACATTAACAAGTGGGGTAGGTTAAATATCTAATAAGTTGCAAGCACTTCAAGACAATCAAGCACATTATACATTTATACATATGCATAGATAATGACAATTGTACTACAACGTGTGTCTATTTAATATGAACCAAAACCTTCTTTCCTTCTTTTTTCTCTCTGCATTGTCTCCTTTAACTTTACGATCTTCTACATACTACTTTCTAATACATATTGTATGTAACTTGTCTAGTATAATTATATACTAGTATCATGATTATGTTCAATTGCTATACAATGTACATGATGTATTGAAAAGTGAAAATAAAACATTTAATCATCAACACTGTCGTGTGAGTCAAGTTGATCTTCGAAAGGCATATTGCTAGATCCGGGTCGAATCGAGAATTATCACAAAATTGGCTACATGTTTACACGCTTCAGTCAATTGGCTCCAGAAGAACATCACACATTTCTCGTTGAATGACGCTTACAAACGCATGTATGATGTTGTGTATACATTTGAATAGCAGTAGCAAATTATTTAAATGACACAGCATCTGCATAACATATTAAGTCAGCCTGGCTTTCCTTTAAATGTGTTTTAGAGTACTGTGTGGAGCTGTGTCTTCTATGCCTAAGTTAACTCTTACTATGCTGTTGTTAGATTGTATTTATTACATAACCACTTAATCATACATTTAAAAGTTTTTTTTATTATTTCGTGTGATTTACATTAATGTAGCATCGGAGAAAATGTGTCGAGGCAGCGCACTGATTTAGAATACATCGACACAATTGGTAGTTTCTATCATATATTCGCTTAACGCACATATTGTAAAACTCTGCATATCATTATATTATAATAAAAAAAAAGAAATTCAAATTAACATTTGATATGAAAGACAATTTTGAAAATGTACAGTAAACTAGTTAACAGCATAGGGATTCAGCATGTTTCGGCTTTCATTGGTATAACTGTATATATATGAACAAGGCTTATAGCTTTGCTCGGATAAGACCTTGTATCACAACAAAATCCGCAATTTTATTAACGCTAAATAAATGTAAATATTTTGGCGGAATGTGCATATATTCATTTGAGAATTATTGTTATCTTGCTGAAATAGCATAATTAGAACATAATTATGCAAAGAATATCGAATTACAACTAGTTTTCCTAAGTTGGACACGACTTCGCATCATAACAAATTAAATAATATGATTAAGACTATAACGTCAATATTGTAGTTTGAAACTCTTCAAAAGCTTTATTACATGATATGGTCAGCATTGCACACTTCTATATAATCACCATAACACGTTTAATACCTTAACACGCGATGTACGTGCATGCTCATAATAAGTAACCGAATGTAAAAGTACGAGACCTCAATGTTATCGATGACGCAATCGATGACGTAGCATCTAGTTAATGCATGGCACGTGGTTACTAAGTGCAAGCGCATTAGCGGGAAATATGACTGTTATGTTTAGCAAAACTAGTTATGTTTTTAGTAATCTTTTTTTCATGATTATTTCAGGTCACCCGTAGGGTCATATATGTTCAGAAAACCGATACAAATCGACCGTTAAATGTTCTGTTACCAACTGTTTTGCTCACACTTCATCCACATCTGAGATACAGGACCTTTTGTATCAACAATAGATACATACCGTTTTGTCGTTCGATAAAATTCCCCTTGTACAGGGCATCGAAGAACGGACTCTGGACGAGAACACACCAATGAAACTTCCTCTCCTGTAAGAAACGAATCGACATAATTATTACTAAGGAACCGATCACAAATACAAGACAGACAGAGTAAAGCCACCCATATAATCGCCGAACACTAAATAATTAGAGGCTATTACCTGGCTAGTTTGACATCAACTTAGGTAAAGGCCCGAGGTAACTTAATATCAGCGTGAGACCGAATGGAGGTCTCAAAGTAGCCACGTAATAACCTCTTTATTACTTAGATATAATTGTTTTCGACATTTATTATTAACCCATCACGTGCCTCATTCAGACATGGCTGACGTCATACTTGTGATGACTTTAGTAAGCCGGTACTATGTCATTTCAATTAAAGATGGCTGCTCACAGTATTTTCAGTCCGATAGGTGACGGAGGTGTGGAAATAAACAAATCAAAGTACTGAAACTAAGTTAGCTGCACAACATTACTAACACGTATTTTGTATTTATGTAATGATGTTTAATTACTTATCATCAGTTAAAGTCATTTTATGTTGGTTAACAGGGTGAAATCCCATCTTACATGTGTAACAGTGTATGGATAGAAGGAAAATCCTAAAATCAGAACAGAATATTTACAGAAAATAAATATATTCAGTGTACATGGGTTCGCACACTTTACATATATTCTGATAATTATCAGAAACAAGCATACAAATAAAGTTCCCCTTTGTATGTCTTTTGACATATATGACACTCAACACCGGAAATATGTGTGTCACATGTCAGACAGTTCACGAGAGATCATAGACATTTTAACTAAATATTTATGAATACACCCACATTGGTGATGTCTGGCACCCAGCTATATCAACAGAACATTCAAACGTTTGTTTTGCCGTGTATGAAAACAACAAAATTTATAGTATTGACCAAACACCCACACCATCGCACCGACGACAATAAACCAACATTACTATCCTACATTTTGTGCCTAGGAGAGAATGAGCCGAAAGAATTGGCGGCTGGATCTAATCAGCCGCGCCGGAAGTAATAGTTGATCTGTGTGTTGAATAGTAGCATCGATGTGTCAGGTATGGTGCGTGGTTTCCGGCGGCTCTGTTTAGTTAATCCATCAATACACAGCAATGGTGTGTCAGGAATGGTGCACGGTGTCCGGCGGCTCTGACCAGATATCATCAGGCAATATAAAATTAATTTACTGAATGTAATCCCCACCCGCCCTTAAACATTAATTCAAAAAAATTATTTGAATATAATATTATTTGAAAATTAATCATTAATTATTGTTTTTTAGCACTATTTACAACAATTTTTAATTAAAAAAAACATAAACAATATGACACACACCACCACCTCATCAAGCACATTTGCATAGTTCTGATAAGGTTATATATCGATCACAGTTCATTCAAAACCTCTTGCAAACAGTTTGACATAATACCAGGATGCACTGGGTTCGGAACATTGCACGTGTAAAAATATAAAATCAATTTAATATGTGCGAGAAATAGCTTGATTTGGCCTGTTTGTTATTGTATTGTTATACTTACTTATGTACTGAGCCAGAAATATAGCAATTGTTTCCATCCAGTATTTACTACTCTGCGCATAATTCCAACATTTCAAATATAGTTTCAACATGTTCGATTCTGTGTGTGATTTTTCATCATCATAACAGGCACCATTCGCTGTGGTGTATGACTCCTGGCAGATATGGTCAGTCTATCAACCTAGTACCTTCTATTTGCTTGGATCTACAACCGCCTTTGTAGTTACACACTTTTTGTCTCGCCCATGTTGGTGAAAAGTGAGACATGGCGGTCAGAATTCCGGGGTAGGCGGCGTCATAGTAGTAGAACATGTACATGAAGTCGGCGTGGACAGTTTTGTACAAACGTCCAAATGTTAAATATCTCCTGAACAGTTAGTCGGATCATTACCAAACTTCACCAATACCTTCCTCGAAGTGATGGTTACCTTAGCGACACAGTGTTATTCGGGCGACATTCGCCTTATTGACATGGGCCTTCGTGGGTGAACTACATCTCTATTTTAAACGACTGTACATCATTAGAAGTAGTAATGGGTGGCACTATGGCGTGGTTTTTTAACATGTGTTTTTTACATAGACGGATTTTACCCTTGCACCGGTTGTCTATGTAAAAAACACATGTTAAAAAACCACGCCATAGGTGCCACCCCTTATTACTCCCATTAACAGGGGTGGAAACTTCTTGTATCACGCTATAGTGCCACCCTGAACCATTTTGTTGGAGATTCGTGAATTTTATCCGGTGGAAACTTCTTGTATTACGCCATAGTGCCACCCTGAACCATTTTGTTGGAGATTCGTGAAATTTATCCGGGTGGAAACTTCTTGTATTACGCCATAGTGCCACCTTGAACATTTAGGGGGTATACTGTTCTGTATATAATTTTCAAATATTTTTGGCAACTCCAATATTATCAAATACATATGAAAATATCCTAGAAATATTTTTCATCCACTTCTGACAACTCTAATATTGACAAAAGTTAATGAAAATAAATATTGATTGTAAATCAATATATTGGTATTTTTCAATTTATAGTGGGAAAAATTGAATACAAGATATGTAAAGTTTTAACAATATTTTATTGAACAACAACATATTTACAACATGGAATTATAGACCAGATATGGTATTCATATTTGATCTTTACAAAAGTACATGCAATATTATGTTAACATATTTGCAACATGAAGTAATTTTGGAAAATGCAAAGACATGGCATGATGATATTGTTGTGGTTTACAACATTGACACCCGACAGATGTTGAACTTTGTTGAGGTCCTTCGTAGTGTGTTCCAAAGTGATGTTTGAACCAGATCGTTATAGTCCTATCATTCTTGAAGTAATCTAATGAACTGAATGTTTGTTGAATACAGAGACGCAGAGTATTTCCTCTTGCAATTGCAATCAACACAAACACACAGTATTTTCCACATGTTGTACTGAATACACTTTGTAGTCTCTGTTTGTTAAATGTCCATTTCGTAGAATTGTTTGTCAAGAAAGACAATATTTCTGCATGTAGTGGTGGTAATCCATAGGAGTCAAAGTAGATGGCTTCATTCTTCTGGTCAAATACAATGGCTATCCAATGTTTTCCAGGTTGATCAGAATTATCCGTGTTGATTATGTACGCCTGGACGTCTAATGGTCTGTGATTTGGTAGCTTGTCTTTTGGGCATACCATTCCGTTTAATCTCTTCAGCCATATTTCTCGATCCAGAATGTGTTGTAATTCGATGGTTTCCATCTTTGGATGTTGATTTCACCAATAAGTTACTTTTAGGATTTGTTTTGTTCATAATTGACCAATGTTAATAGTCGGTGATCACTTCACGAAGACTATTTATTTCAATCTGGTTATCAAACTCTGAGAACACTATGACATTGATGACTTTTTCAAGTGCTCTGGCAAACTGAAGCTCAAGGCGTAGATTTCCAGTTCTTATAGGGTGTAGGTGTCCCTCTTCGCTGCCTTGGTCAGGTGTCAAGTCATATCCCCACAAACAATATCCATTTAAATATTCATCTCTAGTAATATCAAATGATTTGTTTTGACCTAGTGAAGACACAGCTTGATACAAAGACATGTATGATTTAAGATACAATTTATGTTCAAAATCCGGCTCAAATGGACGGTTGAAAATACCATGACCATTACAATTTACATCAATTTTTTGATAGATTAAAATTGATGAAAATTGAATGGATTTTTTGCGTATTCCCCATTGAAATTAGCATTATCAACCATGCCAATGAATATCCGTTTTGGTAATTGCCTTGAAAAAGATGATCTTCTATTTTTTGAGCGCATTCCAGTTGCAATTGTGAATGTTTTGACTTCTACTCTACGTATAGGAATTTTTATTTTCATATTCTTTTGAGCTATGAGTCTGTTCATGTCATTGGACACAGCAGGTAATAGCTCAACAGTTCTTACATTGAAACAAACATTTTCAAAATCTATTTTTGTCTCTGGTGCGTCAGTGCCGCCTATTAAACAAAACTTTGACGATGCTCTATTGAGTCTTATTCTAATTTCAATTCCATTGGGTAAATATTGTTCTTGTAAAAATAAATCCAAATGCAAGCGTGCTTGAAGTTCGATTACTTTACTCCCAGAAATAAATGAATTCCTCTTATTAAGACCTAAATTTGCACCTGCAATGTCAACAATCTCATATTTACCGGCGGTATCTTTCATCCACATTTCACTAGCAGCTAATTGTGTTGATTTACATTCAGCGTTATATGACAAAATAAGATTTTCTAAATATGCCCGAAAAGGATATGTATCAGAATTATTTGTTATCAGTTTATTGTTTAGATATAAATCAATGTTACTGAAGATACTATGAAAGAAATTGTTAACTGGTGTAATATTATCATCTGCCTTTAACACAGTATTATCTGTTTTTAAAATTTTCAATTTCAAATACATGTAAGATTGAGATAAATCTGTCCATTTATCTGTTTGTGGTGGAATTACAGATTCTATTGGAGCATTATTGTTGAGAGAGGAAATTGGAAAATGTTCAATCCACTGACTTTCATGCATAGCAGTCATGGTTGGAGGTACTGATTGAACATCCAACTCAGTCTTACTACATTCACAAGAACCGTTTTGCATCATTTTTTATTTTAGTCAAAAATATCTAAATTTCTGTTAGATATTTTTCTCCTTTTTATACCTTTTTGATTGTTACTTGATTTATGGACCTTAACTCTTCGATGTATTGAACGCGACTGATGTTTCCTTTTATTTTTCTTTGTTTTTATACCTAATTTCTTCAAAAATGATTTTCCTGGTGAATTCATTGTTTGTTTACCTCGTGAAATAATTACATCCTTTGGATTTTTGTGTTTAAGAAAAATATCTTGAGCTAAACCTATTCCTTGTTTCATTCCTTCATTTTTAAAAGAATTTACCCCAGTTTTTATTATTGGTTTTATAATCGGAGAAACGGTTCTAATTGCAGATTTGAACAAGGAGGATCCTAAACCTGCCCCATACTGACGTGTAACTCCTCGATATACAGGATGCATTTTCAATCTATTTTTCTTTTCCTAAAATGTAACTTCACCATAGACTTTCCAAAAGAACAAAATGAACAGGATTGCCAGAATCTCCTCTTATATTTATATGAATTGTATCAAATTCAGATTTTGATATAGGCATATAATGTAAGTTTAAAATTCATGGTTAATATGTTGACTACCTATATCATTTTCAATTGAATTTGATGTTTTGAATGGTACAACTCTTAAAATCGGAGCTTGAATATGTCCTACAATCGAATATTCAACAATATCAGAGTAAATAAACAAATGATTAAACCCCTCATTTAAATTTGACAAATGTGGAAAAAAATCATTTGCATTACTGTTTGAAAAAAATGTATCGTTTACTAGCTTTGGATCTCCACACCTAACTTTAAAAAACACTGTAGGGTTAAATTTAATTCCTGTTTTGCGAATTTTATGAAAACTAAATTTTGGACGTTTCATACCCGGAGAATATGAAACGTTAATCGCTTGCTTGTTTTTTTTAAAAATATCGCCAAAAGAATCTTGAATGATATTATCAATTGTTTCCAATACATGAGCTATTGATGAATAGGATCCGGGTTGAAAATTAAATTTGATAATCCATTTAATCGGAGTACCATCTTCACCAAAGCCTATCTCATTTATATCAAATCTTTTATTTTTTATTTCTGAAACATCCGAGTAGAAAGATAAATCTTTTGTTATAATATTAAATTCTGTTTCGTCTTTGTTAATATTTAAAAACTGTGAAGGAATAATTAATTCCGCTAATGCTATTTCCCAGTTTTCTTTATCGATGCGAACTGTTCGAGGTAATTTAACTTTAAAACAACATTGTATATTTGATGGATAAATATCCATAGAACTATCACTCAGTAAGGTTACGTAAAATGAATTCATTTTTTACCGTCTGTAAAATCGAAGCCTGTCTGTGGTTTTTTGCTAAATTTTAACCCGGGACTTGGTAAAATGTATCCAAGAGAACTACTTAAAAGAACGAGCCACAATTCGCGATTAGGACTTGGATACTTAAATGAATGATGGCTGTTGCAACAATTGCATATATTATAACTACCTGAGAAATATATTGAAATTGATTTTTTGGTATTCGTTTACCACAAAATGAAAACTCTTGTTTTTCTATTTTTCCGTTTTCAATTATATCTTGTCATTCATATTATGTTTGATGATGAAATCCAGCTATCAAACTTTGACGGATAACCCATCCAATGAACTTTAGTTTCCTTGATTGTTTTATTACCTACACGTCTTGTACGTCGAGCAAGAACTGATTCAATTTCATATATTTCATCATCTTTTATCCTTGAATTTCCTTTCCGTAAAATGTACCCATTATTTTTTCACCATCAAGATCTTCAATTTTATAAGTTGGTGGTAAACTTTTATTAATATGAAATATTTTAAATAATTCTTTCGTCCAGTTTGGTAGATAACCCTTTTCAAATGTGCGTTTTGTTTTATTAATACGAACTAAATCACCTACATGTAATTTGTTTTTGACTGGAATAGCTTGTTTCATTCCATACAATGCATGTGTAACCTCAATTTCATTTGAGGTATTGACAGAAATTGGGGTCCTCTTAATACTACGATGGTATGTTCGGTTATATCCATCAACAATATTTTGTAAAATATCAATATATTTTCTAGTTTGGTGATATGTGAAATATTTCCACATACGTGTTTTTAAAGTTCTTTGAAATCGTTCAACTATACTTGCTTTAGTTTCAGGGTTTTCGGTTGTGAAAAAATGAATGTGCTTAGATTTCAAGAAATGTTGAAATTCTTTATTTTTAAATTCCGTTCCTTTATCGCTTTGTAAAGACCGTGGCTTTCGTTTTGATGTTTTTTAGTATCAAATCAAACGCGTTAATCAATGTTTTTCCCCGTTTTGTTAGGAAGGGGTATGACCCATGCATATTTTGAAAATACATCTATTACACACAATAGATATCTTTGATTCTCATTTTCACCTGAGAATTGTTGCATATCTGCCAAATCAGCTGCCATTGTTGATCGATACCACCTACTATTGTCTTACGACGTATAAAACGTCTTTGAATTTGTTTATGAAGTGTATATGTTTTCTGTCTGCTCAACCATTCTTGATATGTTTATTTTTAATCTAACATCTGAAAATGTGTTTATTCGTTTAATTGAATCATACAAGTGTTTTGCACTTGTGTAGGCAATTGAACTTTTTGGATCATAATATATTTTCTTTAGTAATGAATTAAGTTTCTTCTCTTTATGCTTTAATAAGGCTCCCATTTTTTAAGATATGTTAAATCAGACTTTCTTTTTATACCAGTTGGGGTGACTAAAATTTTTGATTTTGGTGTTTTACGATGTTTCATTACTGTTTTAGGTGTACTAAATATTGAATCCGACTCAATGTCAGATGTATCAGTTTGATAGTTATGCATCCAGTTCCATCGTTGTCTATTACCAACTACGTCTTGTGGTATATTGAGTTCCTGTAAAGCTGTACTGAATGTCTCCCAACCTCTAGGGTTAAATCCTTTTCTTTGACGTAAAGTGTCATTAACTAAATCAATAATATTTGATCCCTTTATAAGTTTTCCTTTATATGTTACTAAACCATTTTCATCCCAACTGATTTTTGATTATCTTTCTCAGCATGCTTAAAAGAAGTTCTGCCTTTCTTTGCATTGTTTTTGGTATACTTTGTAAAATCCTATCATTAAGTGGTCTTTTTGTACTTTCATTTACTGTAACATGTTGAGGTTCTAAAACTTTTTTAAATGATTCCTGAAATTTATGTAATGTTTCTCCGTGCTGTCTTACCTTTTCACTTTCCGATAAATCTGTTCTTTCTAAAAGGTTAGATAATTTTTTTTGAAGTTTAGCTGTATTTGTAATTTGTGGATCCGGTGAAAGTTGAGGTTTTTGACTTTGTTCTATTTTCCATTTATTCATTTCTTCCAGTAAATGAAAAGGAACAAGTGCCATTTTCCGGACTGACATTATTTAACTAGAGCTCGAATACCTGCTCGCGCACCAACACCAAGTGCGCCACCTAGAACAGCTTTACCTATTAATGGAAGTAAAAATGGTAAAATACCTCCTGTCTGATTTATAATATTTTTCTTTTTCTTAATTGAAATTGATTTTGATACAAGTTGTCTGAGATGTTTACGCTTAGGATACAATTTATGTTTCTGATCAGATGTGAGTGTGACATTGCCTTTTAAGAGATTGTGACAACATTCGCAAATACACTTAATTATATGATTTGGTGCATTTTTTATTAATTTTTCACGATATTTTTTAGGTTCATTAGCTATAGCCAAAAGCATAGCACCATGTTTTTTAATTAATTGTTTCTTTTTACTGGTTTTATTCTTGACCTTATCCATCTTTAATTAATTAATAACTGTATTTTATACAGCTAAGTAGCTTTTAATTTTTACTCTTAATTCTGGATTTTTAAACGCAAAATCTTTTAGATTGGTTTTAGGAGATCTCAAAGGTGTTCTTAACGGTGAAAACCTAGCTATTGGATGTTCATCCAATGCATTATATTCCTGTAACAGTTTTTCATGTTCTTTTGTTGTTTTATTAACAAGTCTAAACCAATGTTCAATTTCAGGGCCATACTTGTACTTCTTTTTTTTTGGAGGCTGTCTCTCAAATGAACCCGAATTACTGGGGAAAGATGCATTGTATGATGATCCAGATTTGCTAGAAGTTGGTGTAAATGGTAATTGTGGTGATCTAATGGAAATAGGTGTCGATGTGAACTGAAGTTTCCCAGTCGATGAGGGTGTATGAAACGGTGATATAGATCTACGTGAATTAACAGGACTAGGATTTGTAGACATACTAGACATTGAAGAAAATCTTGAAGATTCATTTTGCTTTTTAGTTTTCTTTTTAATTGTTTTCTTTTGAGATTTTTTATTTCGTGTTTTCTTTTGTTTTTTAATTGTTTTCTTTTTAGTTTGGTTTTTGGTTAGTTTTCTATTTTTCACGTTTTTTGTACCTGTCCAGCGAAGTAAACTTCTAATAATTACACCACCTAAAAATCCTCCACCACCTGGTTTTAATATTATTTTTTTCTTTGTATCATCATCAACTGTAGGATCCGCTAATTGTTTAACATCTTTTTTAATTTTTTCTATAAATCGCACTGTTTGTTTTGGTAATTTTATTTTATTTTCAACTATATTTTGAGCAGCTACTGAAAACCATTTCAATATCTCTTTTAATCCAGATTTCAATATTATTTCTCTTGTAAGTTTATGTTGTTCATCACTCAAATTTCTTAAAGCATGAATAATATTTCCTGATGTGTATGAGAAAGCCATGTTGATACCTTGATAGAAAGTACAATACTGATATCTATATTACTATATTGGAGAATAAATAGTAGGTCCTCTAACATCCTTATCTGTAATCCAGCGATGAAAATAATGTCACTTCTTAAACGAAATTGTTTTTTAATTCGTGATTGAAAATCAATTAACAAATAACCATGTTCCTGAGAAGTAGCATCATTGTAGGCTGAAATTAAGTGCGGACTTTGCATTTGACGTGATAATGTTTTAATTTGTAACCCATCACGTTCATTTCTAAATAAAATCATGTAACGAGAATTAAGACTTATAGTTCTACTCGATTTATTTTGTTGAAACATATTTTGTGTAATATATATTACACTTGAATTTCTATGATGACCTTTTCTTGTAAACAACAATTTTTTCTTTTTTCTTCATCTTTTTCTCCTAACATATCATCAAATACTACAAGATGTGGAATTGTTACATCGGATACAATTTCATTTTCATCATCTGGGATACCTTCAATAAATTTGAGGAAATTGAACTTTTCTTGCATAATAGTATAGATGGGCTGCCATTCTTTGAAACACCATATTACTTTTTCGGGTACAATATTAAATAAATCTTTGCGATAATCAATAATCTTTTGTACAATTTCAGTTTTTCCACATCCACTTGGACCTGCTATATAAATGTTACAGGGATGTTGAAATAACAAAGACAATAGGTCTTCGTTCTCCATTGTTTACAGTACAAGGTCCAGATGTATAATGATATACTATCATGTGTATAGCAATGTTTTATTTGAAAAGGAATTCTGTTCGAATAGTTTGGGATTGCCCTGAAAAGGGCCGTTTGAGTAAAGGTGCGAGTACTGTTATTTTTTATTTTTTTTATTTTATTTTTTTTTTATCTTTTTTTTTTAAATCTTTTTAAATTTTTATTTTTTTTTTTTTTTTTTTTTTTTTTTGCACGAGTACTGGTACTATTTTATTTTCGTGGAATCAAATGATTTTCTTTTTCTGGACGAATGTGTTTACGATGTGCACCAACCCCACTTTTATGTGAATGTATTTTTTCGTCAACTGGTTTACGATGTGCACCAATCCCATTTTTATGTGAATGTATTTTTTCGTCAACTGTATCACACAGGGCCCTTTCTGCATGTTGACTGATCTGTGCCACTGTTTTCTTGTCCAATTCAAACTTGATAGGTACTTTCAATGGCTTTGTGTTAAATGTCAAGTCCCGATTTTCACACTGTTTCTCTAGTTTCTTGGATAATGTGTCTGTCATACGGTCCAGTTGAACACTATGTCGTGATGCGATGTTCTCTAGTTTCTGTAATATTCTTTCTGTATTGTTGTTCAGTTTCTGTAGTTCTTTCAATATCATAGAATCTTCTTTCTTCTTCTCTAATGGAATGTATACGGGAACAGTTGACTGTTGCTGTTGTTGTTGTTGTTGTGGTGGTTGGAAGGTTGGTTGATATATTTCATTCATCGTCTCTGCTAATATATCAAAATCTTGAGCGACAAAATCGTAACTTCTGTTGTCAGCCATAGTGTCGAATGTAAATTAATGATTTTATGATCGTCTTTTATACCCATCAGAAGGATTGACCTACTTAGAAATTGATAAAATCAAGTGACCAATCACAGTGTGTCTTAAAAAACGATAGCTGCTAACCAATATTCCATTTACAGTACTCTTTTCTTACATTTAATTGAGGGATACTGGGGTAACTCTTAATACTTTTAGTTTCTATGTTCAAATCCCTCGAAAAAGGAATTTTATGGCTGTATAGATGAAGCAAAGGTTTAAGATCCTTGTCAAAGTAAATCTGACTATCCTCCCCGTATGTTCTAGAACTTACTAACCAATAAATTTTATTTTTTTCTATCACAGTTATCTTTGGACAATTACCAAACGGTATAAATCTAGAATTGTTTGTTATGTACCCTATGAAAGGATAATATTGATATTTGGGTGATTTATAAATGTTTACATTATTAATAGTGTATTCTCCGTTTACTATGCCTATAGTACAATTTTTTAGATTTACATTCTTCGACTTCCGGATGCTGGTCACAATGTTTTATTAGTTGATCCATTATAGCAGGGTTGTACTCTGAACAATGTAATGCTTTCGCTTCAAAGTTCCGTAGACTAATGATGATCATAGGGAATTTGTGGCTTCTTTTATAGACGTCACGATGTAACGATAATATAGAAGCTGTTGCAAAATGCTTAATGTTTAACAACTAATGATACAATATACAAAGTTATTAGGATATAAATTGCAAAGTAATCTTTTCGTAATAATGTGTGGTGGCCCTGAAAAGGGCCGTTTTTTATTAGAGTGTACACCTGTACAAACTAATATTCAACGGTAGTGCGACGCCATTTGTTGTTTGATTCTCGAGTTTTAACTCTCAAAACGCCTGTAGTGTCAGGTTTAGCTTCTGTCGTAAAACTCTTGCCGGCCTCCATTTCAAATTCTTTGTAAGCAGGTTTTGGCTTTTCCTTTATTTTCCTCAATAGGTCAGCCGTAACCATTTGCAGCGTTTCTATGTCTTGCTGCATCGACCCTACGACTTCAACCAAATCTGTGATCCTCCTTGCCATCATATTGCTTCGTTCGGTATTCATTTCTTTGAGTGTTCAATGAAACATGTGAAGTATGTGTTAAAAACACATGCTTTTATACCCATCAAACGGATTGACCTACTTTTGGTAGTTTAGTCATTTTTCAGATTTTCGTCCAATCAGAAAGCTTGTTGTAAAACGCGTTTTGTGAACAAAGTTTGTTTACACAAGCTTGGCTGTAAAAACGGATTGAAAATCATCCAATGAGAGGGGTAGAATCCTTAACCAATCAAATCCTCTAATTTTTAGCCAATGAAATCATAGCTGAAATCATTTCTGGATTTAAAGCGTATAGTATTCATTCTATTCATTCTTACATACCAGAATGCAGATCAAGAAATTCTTCCACCGTTTGAGAAACATTGTATTCTCTAGGAAAAATGATGTTAAGGAAGAAAAAGAGAGAAATAAAGAATTATTACAACAATTCTTTGCACGACGTGATTATCATTGGCCTTCCAAACAAAAAATTGTTTGGAAAGTTACATTGAATAACTTATATCCTGATCTGTCTGAATTATATTAGACAGAGATCAAACGGTCCTTTTCAGGACCACAATATTTTTCAGAAAGAAACACTTGCATTTTATAAATCATATGAATTAACCATATGAATTATAAAAATGATAAATAACAAAACAAGAAAATACATTTCAACTTGTATTCATTTAACAATATTTTATTGAACAACAATATATTTACAATATGTAATACATAGTGTCTATTCAAAATTGTATTCATTTAACAATACAAATAAATCAATCAAATCTAAAAGTCAATTTTTATCTTCTTGACTGGAACCGCAATTTTCCTCTTCTTGATTTGAACACTCGGTTCATCTTGGCGTTTACGTTTACGATTGTTCACTGGTTTCTCTGTGGGCTTAACATCCACTGTGTTAGGTGTTGGTTTCTGGTCACAATCACAAGCCCAATGTGATTTCGATTTACAGATGAAACATCCAGCGTACATAACATTTCTTGGTAGCTTCAGATGACTCTCTTCGTTGTAATAAGTCATGAATTTTCCAATACACAGGTCTTGGGTAATACTAGGAGAATCCAAAAATTGAACTTCATGAGAATATGGATTCACAAACACATGTACTTTTCTTGTAGCTTCTGGCTACATTTATTAGCCCAATGCTCCGTTGATTGACAGATATAACATCTGTTAGGTCATATTTCGTTCCCTCCATATTTCTCATCGATGCTGAATTTTGTAAACCTCTTTCCTGTAGAAATCAGGTACTCAGAGTCGCCCGAATAATTGTAAGATGTAAACGATCCAACAAAGTTCCCATTATGTTTTATAGGATAGGTTTTCGGTATGTTGCTGAATTCAACTTCATGAGTAAACGGATTTACATATAAATTCATTTCGTATCCTTTGTGCCAATATTTCATACTTTCGAAATAGTCAGCAAAATGTTCCTCGTGTTTTTGTAGTTGAATCGAAGATCGATCTGTCGCCTGAGAGTCCATGTCGCTTCAGAGTTCAGTAGACTAATGATGACCATATGGAATTTATGGCTTCTTTTATAGACGTCGCGGTTTAACGATAGTATATAAGCTGTTGTAAATTGATTAATACTTTATTATAAAATTCAACATGCCACTTGTACCATACTCGGACACCGAGAGTGAAACTGAAGAGTCACCAGATGTTAGAAGATTTTATGATCTTATACAAGAAAAAAGTCGAAGATCAAGAAAATTCAGAACTGAATCATCAGTTTTTAAAACAACATTCAAGAAATTTGATGTAGACGAACACCCTCAAAATTTCGTTGCGGTATTATTTGATGATATCGTTCATCAAATCATCGAACGAATTGATGGTGATCCACACGACAAAATCAGGGTAACATTAAATCATCCTGCATTAAAGATGGGGATACCGATTCCATTCTTGAATGTTGAAGATTTGAATGGTAACATATTGTTAACAAGAAATAGAAAAAGTTATACAATCGAATATGGATGGATTTTAATTTGAACGATGGTGAGATGTCAATCGAAACAACGTTTAACAAAATGCCAACAGGTTCTGGAAGAAAGAAGACGCCCTCGGAAATTGATTCTCGAGTTTTCACGAAAAAAAAGAAAACTGTCGTGAAAATTGAAAATTCAAAAGACAATATGTGCTTAGCCAGGGCTATTGTTGTTGGAAAATGTCATGCTGATAGAGAAGTTTCTACGACCTGGAATATACGATGGCATGTAATCAGGGATTCCAGAAGACCTTTACAACGTATTGAAGCAGAGAAATTATTGAATGAAGTTGGAATTTCATCACAAAAAGCTTGTGGAATTGAAGAATATAAGAAAATACAATATATGTATCCAGAATATGTGATCAAGATTCATCAACAACATGTAAAAACAGAATTGTTGTTTGAATATCCAGAAATTCAGTCATACAGCAAAGTAATACATATATTCTATAATCAAGATCACTATGATTGTATTACAAATATCGTAGGATTTCTTGGATGTTCTTACTATTGTGAGATGTGCGATGTTGCTTACCAAAATCGCGAAACACATATATGCCCTACTTCGTGTAAGGCATGTCGTTCCACTATAAAATGTCATGTGATAGATTGTATTAAGTGTAAAGATTGTTCTCAGGACATTTTTATAGTGGAACGTGTTTTTGCAAATCACAGCAAATTGAAGGGCGACAAAAGAAATCAATTTGTCAACTCATAAAATGTTGTAACAAATGTGGAGGACAGTTTGCCGATTCCAAGAAGAATCATACATGTAAAGGAAAGAAGAAATGTAAATTTTGTAAAGAGCTTGTTAATTTTGACCACAAATGTCATATTCAGCAGTATAAAAGCAAAACTGAAGAAGATGATCATGAACCGTTTTTCATATTTTATGATTTCGAATGTCAACAAGACACGGGTGTACACATTCCTAACTATTGTATTGCACACAGAGCTTGTGATGAATGTATCAATGAACCATTAGAATTCAATTGTGAATGTTGTAGTCGGTTTCCTGAAGGTCGAGAAGTAGTATTTGTAGGAAAAAATACTTTGACAGAATTTTGTAATTGGTTGTTTTCAAAACAACATAAAGGTGTTACAGCTATTGCCCACAATTTCAAAGCGTATGATGGTCAGTTCATACTTCATCATCTCATTGAAAAGGGGATGTTACAACCGAAGGTAATAATGAACGGTAATAACATCATGGTTATGGAAGCTGGAGGCATACGATTGATTGATTCATATAATTTCATAAATTCAGGATTGGCAAAATTTCCAGAAACCTTTGAATTGAAAGAAATGGCTAAGGGGTATTTTCCACATTGGGCAAATACTGATAAATTTGCCGCTTATGTTGGTCCATACGTTGATGTCTCTTATTATAAACCAGATTCAATGGGGGTAACTGCTAGGGAAAAGTTTTTATCATGGTATAACGAACGTGTGAAAAACAACGATTTTTTCAATTTCAAACAAGAAATGGAAAAATATTGTCGATCGGATGTAGATATTTTGAGACGTGGTTGTGGAGAATTCAGGAAGGTATTCATGGAATATGGGGGTATAGATCCGTTTCTAGAAGCCAGTACAATCGCTGACGCATGTAACAAAGTTTGGCGTAACAAATATATGCCAAGTAATCAGATCGGAATTATTTCAAGCAGAGATCCGATTAAACGCAAATTTTCAATGAAATGGATGGATGCAAAGTATTTCACACGAAAACAATATTGTTATCCAACATGCAAAAAATGGTGGAGAATATCAAATTGGTCCTTATACTATAGATGGGTTTCACAAAGAATCAAATACTATCTATGAGTTTCTCGGGGACCTATGGCATGGTTGTCCTAAATGTTATCCAAATCGTAATCTAAAAAACCCGATAAATGGTGAAACAATGCAAAATTTATATTCTCAAACATTTGAAAGATTGGAATATTTCAGTGTAAGTGGTTATAAAATTCATACTATATGGGAACATGAGTTTGATTTAAAAATGAAAACTGATAAAGAATACAAAAAGTTGATCGAACAATTCTTTACAAACTGTGATCCGATTGAACCTAGGGAAGGATTGTTTGGTGGACGTTGTAATGCTATAAAAATTAAATATGATATTGAAGAAAATTCAGATGACGAAATCAAATATATTGATATTTGTTCATTGTATCCGTTTGTATGTAAACACAAAGAATATCCGATAGGACACCCTGATATTTTAACAAAAGAAAATATTGATGTAGAAAATATCCGACAGTATGAGGGCTTGATAAAATGTAAAGTTCTCCCTCAGGACAATCTATTTCATCCAGTGTTACCAACACATTGTAACAACTCATGTTTCCATTATGTAGAACATGTGCAAAAGAAAGTTCTACAAAGTGTACACATACAATTGGAGAACGAGCTTTGGTTGGTACATGGGTATCAATAGAATTGTTTAAAGCAATGGACTGTGGCTATACGTTGTTAGACGTGTATGAAGTATGGCATTTTTCGGAAAAATCTAATGATTTTTTCTCGGGATATGTGGACAATTTTCTTAAAATCAAACAAGAAGCAAGTGGTTATCCAGGAGGTGTTTATAACAGAAAAAGATAAAGAACATTTGTTAAGGACTATGAAGAAGCTGAAGGTATTTGTCTTGATCCATCAAACATTCAAACAAATACGGGACGTAGAGCATTTGCCAAGATTATGTTAAATTGCTTATGGGGTAAATTGGCACAACGTGAAATCATGACACAAACGGAATACATCAATAATCCTTCAAAATATTTTGATTTGATTTCAAATCCATGTATAATGGTAAAACACGTAGAAATATTTGATAATGAATGTCCATTCATATTGGTTAACTATGAAACTAGACTTGAACACATTGAATCCCATGCAACATCAAACGTTGTAGTGGGATCATATGTAACAGCATATGCAAGACTTGAACTATACAGTGTTTTGGAAAAGTTAAATGAGCGTGTCTTGTATTTCGATACAGACAGTTGTATGTACATACACAAGCAGAATTTATGGAACCCTCCCATAATCAATAGTAGGCTTGGTAAGTGGACTGATGAAGAACCCGGAAATAAAATAATAAGTTTTAGGGGTATAGGACCAAAGAGTTATGCATACAAGTTGCTAACAAAAGCTGGGGAAATAAAATCCAAATGCAAAGTTAAAGGATTAACACTCGATTACAACACAAGTCAAGTAGTTAACTTTGATACGTATGTTCAATGTGCAGAGGACCGAAGTACCGAACTCATAATTATGCCCCATCATTTTTATTGTTTATTATCTAAAATTACTGTATAATATTTGTTGTTTCTAGAGCGAATACCTTGAAGATAATGGTTTATGACAAAATGCAAAACGTTTATATAGGTACAATGATTATAAGTTTTTTTCTATTCTAAATATTTGTATTGGCCCTGAAAAGGGCCTTTTGTGTTGATCGTCTAATTCAAGTTTGCTGTTTATCATAATTGTTCACTC
>CM055281.1:43163566-43214227 GCA_029237695.1 Conchocele bisecta
GGTAGCTCCTGATGGTCGCAAAACCCAGATTTCTCCAGTCATAGCAACAATAAATAACAACTTACCCTGGGCTCCAACGTCGAAGGATATCTGCTGGATTTTGTTAATAGTTGCTTGCTTGGCCTTCATCTGGCGGGCAGCTGAAACAAGATTTAACCCTTTCGACCTTAAATAACTGGAATGGACCGTGATACGTTAATATAACCAATCAGATTGTCACAAAATGATTTACAGACTAGTCCATTTATAAGAATTTTTTTTTTTTTTTTTATAAAAACAAATCAAATTACTTGAAAATAAATGTAGATCCTCAGGAGACGGTTCGTTAAGAGCCGGGTAATAAAGAGGTATGTTGTGTTGAAAGGGTTAAGTAACAAGTTGAGTTATGCTATTGAGAAAATGCTGGTTGCGTCTCTGAAAGATTAATTTCTGAATGTGATGTGTGAGGGCAGTTTATTAGATGATTTGTATTGGTCAAATACATTCTCACTAATTACGATTAGTTGGTATAAGCACATGGTATATTGTTTATGTCCTGCATAATGGATGCGTGCATGACGTGCTCGGTAAATATTATTTGTCATCAACATGACTTCATTGTATCACAAAGATTTTTAAATTAAGCAGTAAATATGATGTAATAAACATCAGCTGTAAGAAGACAACAAAGCGCGCCTAGTAACAAATACCAAGAAGCTGTGTTAAATGAACCATAAATTATAACCAATTTCCCCCAATGTTAAGTTTGCGAAAGTGCTAAGATTATGACCTTGACCTTGGGGAACGGTGAAAGCAAAGAGAATTATAACAAATTTACCCCAACGTTAAGCCTATGAATGCACCAAGACTGTGACCTTGACCTTGGGGGTGGGGGGGGGGGTGGTGGGGTCTAAGCGTCGTGGATTTGTCACAGCATGATATAACATTATTAGAGAAAGGCATGTGTGAAATATCAAAACGCTTGGTGAAAGGAAACATAAATTATAAATATATTTCCTCCAACCTTAAATTTATAAAAGCACTATGACTGTGACCTTGGTATTGGGGTTACCGGGGGACTGAACATCATGGAGTTGTCACAGCATGATAGCAAATCATTAGAGAAAGGCATGTGTAAAATATCAAAACAGTTTGTGAAAGGAAACAGAAATTATAACAAATTTCAACATAAATTGTATGAATGCTCTAAGACTGTGACCTTGACATTGGATTTACCGCAGAGGACTGAGCATCATGGATTTGTCACAACATGATAGAAAATCAATAGAGAAAGGCATGTGCGAAATATCAAAATGTTCATCTAGGGGTTAACGGGGGTCTCAGCATCATGGATTTGCCACAGCATGATAAAGAATCATTAGAGAAAGGCATGTCTACAATATCAAAAGGTTTGGTGAAAGGAAACAGAATTTATAACAAATTTCCACCAACGTTAAGTTTTTGAATTGTAGACGACGGACGCCGACTACGACACCGAGGGCATTCCATAAGCACTCATTTCTTCGAAAGGCGCGCTTATTTTGAAAGTCGAAAGTTGACAGTATTGTCATGGAAAATCTTTCCCTGAACATTTTATCAACTTTCAAAATCATTTACGGAAAATATCGTAACTTTTGTAAATACATGTATGTTTCACGATATCGCACATGTTCTTAGATACAAAATAGCATGGTTGTCTCAATTAAACAATAATTAAATATACCATCCACTTTATCCTTTCCCACTAGGTTCACTGCAATTTCTTTATTTTCACAATTTAAAAACGCACACGCCAACAGCATACGTGGATTCTCATTGCACGAAATTATAACATCATGCCATTTCTTTATCATCATAAATATCGCTTCCTCCACCCTTAACATATAATTTAAAAGCAATTTATCTGTTTGAGTATATTTGTAGTCCAAAAACGTTCCCAGGGCTTCCCAGTTCCTTCCTATGTCGTGACTTATTTTACGGAGATCTTGGTCTGAAATGCGGATGTTGGTCTCTCTGTGAGTGAATGGCTGTCTAGTATCATGGTGCAATTCTCGGGTTGATTGTGAACGGCCGTGATCTTCTGGCTGTCTACCTGTAACATGGTTGGTAGGGTGGGTCAGTTGGGGTGGGTGGTGGTAAAAGGTGGAAAAATGTCATAAAGAGACAGGACCAGGTTTTAAAGCCTCATCCGACTGACCAGTGGGATTGAAATACTTTTTGAAAGTATTTTTCACCTCTAGGGTGAGGATTGAACTCCAGTAAAGTACAATGTCACATACCCTAGGTCATGGCCCATCCTGGTACAAAGTGATAAACATGTTTCATTAACCCTTTCAACCCGAAGTAACTGGAATGGATTGTGATACGTTAATATTCTGAGCAATTCAATAATGACAAAATAATTTTCAGACGAGTCCATTTATAAACAAGAGCACCGCAAAACGATGCAACGCTCGTCTGAAATTTTATCACCGAAATGATCAGCAATGTACAGCACATGGACAGTTAATGAAAACATAGACCAATAGGTTGTTGCGAAAATGAGTCAAATGTAAAGGCTAACAAAGATTTAAGACCATAAAAGTGCTAAGTAAAAGTATGAGTCAAGGACATGGATGATTGGATGGTGTATGGGTGGGCTGTGGTGAGCGATGCAAAAAGGAAGTTAAGTGTCGTGAACATAGGCCAAGGGGATCTTGAGAAATGAATGGTGACTTGAATGTAAACATGTTAATCAAGGACATGGCATGTGGATGGATTGTGAGAGTTTTGTGATAAGTGATGAAAGGAAGCCGTTGTGTCGATGTTTCGTGAACATAGACCGAGGGGTTGTTTAGAAAATAACTTGAATGTAAACGTTAACAATGATTTAAATGCATAACATTGTTTTAAGTAATTCATGTGGAAAAGTAGGTCAAGCACATGGATGATCATGTGGATAGTGATGTATGATGCACGAAGGATGTTGTGTCAATGTATCATGAACAGAGGCCAAGGGGTTGTTGAAAAATGACTCAAATGTAAAGGCCAAACAAGATTTAAGAGTATAAAATTGCTAAGAAATTCAAGCGGAAAAAGTAGGTCAAGAAAATGGATGGGTGGGTGGATAATGAGTGGGTTGTCAATGATGCAAGCAAGAAGCTGTGTTCAAGCTTCATGAACGTAGGCCAAGGTGTTGTTGAGAAGCTCACGACACGATGCCGCGGACGATGCTGGAGTGGTGACAATAACTCTTTCAGTTTTCTTCGAAAACAGACAAGTTAAAAAGGGGGTGTTTTCTTTTCTATAAGATATATCAAAATTACATGCAAAAGAAATACCCCATCTTCTGATGTGACGGCTGTATGCAAACATCAGCAAATGGGTCTGTAATGTTCAAAAGATTAACCATAGATTGGTCAGTAAGCGAGGCTTACGGAATAACCCTCAATATGTAAACAATGTCCAAATGTGTATGCTTGTTACCATGACTCTGGGCTTAGCGGGGGAGGCACGAACTTGAATTTGTCACAGGGTGGTAGAGGTCCATTGGAGATATGCGTGTGTGAAATGTGAAGCAGATCCGAGCAATGAAATATAAATTATAACCAATTTCTCTGATGTTAAGTTTTGTAAAGAGACTAAGTATGTCACCTTGACCTCGATAAATGGATGATGATAAACAAACACACGAATCTCACTTGTAATCGGGTTGCGGGGACAAACCTGGGTCAGTAGCTGACGTATAGACGAAATATGTTAACAGAAAGACTCACGGAAGACATGACTAAAGTGTAATAAATGTAGAACATTGTTAAAAATGAAAACATATATTCATAACTGGCGAATCTCCATGTTTCTGTTTATATTAGTACACGGAATATACCAGAGGGGTGTTCAGTAAATCGTAGGAAAGTGCTATACATCGATGCTCTCTGGTGAAGTGGTATGTGTTCACATCACTCAGCAACCATTTGTACATACATGTAATACACAAAATTGGTATAGTTTCATAACTGTTGTGTGGATAGTGATTGGCTTACAAATACGTTATAGTCTGTATTCAGACAATAGCATAAACTAAATTAGTCATCAGTTGCACACAAAAGTAGCTTTCACAGCGCTAGTTTTCTTTTCAGTATAATAATTATATTATGTTTTATCAACCCCGATCACGGGTCTTACGCAGTAAAGAAATAGTTCTAACAACTCAGCTTGATGCCTTTTCAGTGTGATAAATGTTTTCGTAGTCTAAAGGTGCGACGATTAACCACCATACACGATTATTTGCGATCCGTAACTCCATGGTTCGGTGTACGAATACAATCTTCAGTTTCTCGGCTTCCATTCTCAGAAATCTCTATCATTTTTGGTTTTCCAAAAATCTATTTTTCATTCAAAATGTTCGCCCCGTTCTCCCCGCTCAACAAGAATGTCAATTCGGCCCAGAACAAGCACTAGTGATACGTTATAGTGTTTATTCCATAATAATCGTACTAATGTCAATTCATGTTTACGTGATCCGAGATGTTGTTACGGGAATATGCATATGCTTCACGTGCATGTACAATTTGTATACGCTACACCAGGCTACGAGGCCCTTCGCTTACAAATATATTCTATACATGTACGGCTGGGTGATTATCAATTCGTCAATGTTTGAAAGGGAACTGTTGAGCGTAAACGTGTTGGGCTATGTATATACAGTAGAACGTCTCTAAGCCGGACACACAGGTGACGCCATTGTGTTTCATTTAATTTTGAATGCAATTTATTTCATTGCCGTGTCTGTTCATGACTGAAAATGACAAAAATGTACAAATATTGCTTAGTCACAGTGGAAATTGTAAGCTGGACAACCTGGGGACCTCCGATTAGAGAGGATGTATACTTCATTGAATTGGTATAGGCTATCAATCAGTTTCACTCTTTGCGGAATATATCGTATACATGAATGACTGTCAAACTCAAATAATTATGATAGTTGTGCCAGTGGGACACCATCACTCCCGATGGCAGCATGACGCGAATAAAGCAAACATGGATGTTTATAATTATTGATCGGCTGTCATAATTATAGAAACAGTTCCTTTGATGACACATTGAAGTTCACAATTTCCACTGAATACTAACCAGATGTAGTCGGTAAGTCGATGTGTAAGTCAGTTACTGCCCTAATTGAGATGTACATATGTTTGAACAACCTATATGTGCCCATGAAACACCTCGCCGCTTCGCGGCTCGGTGTTCCATGGGCACATGTAGGTTGTTCAAACACATGAACACCTCAATTAGGGCAGTAACTATTACATATCAAACAACAGCAGACGACACTTCGTTTCCCGCGCTCTAAGGATTAATATCAGAACATTAATGTATCCACAAATTTCAGGCTCACGTCTTAATTGTTTGATCTCGTCATTTGTCAAACTACAATCTGTTTCACGACAGCTGCCCAAGGAAAGATAACGATGAGGCTAGGAAACGTGTAGGAATTCCGGGGCTTGCCGAGGAATTCCTACCGTTTCCGAAAGGAGCATGATAAACTTGATATAAAAATACACTAGCATGATGATTCCATTGATCAGGTAATGTTTATGACATTGTTTTCGTTGAAAAGAACGTGGACTTGTTTCCATGACGTCATTCCACTGACGTTATTTGGTAACGTCATGTGACGCCGTTCGACCAATAAAACGTCAGTTTTCAATTCTTTGTAACCCAGATATTGGTATCAGTTGAATGCCTGATACAGCTATATGTTATCAATCAGTATGTATTCGGCCAATACGAAGCTCGTTACCTGATAAAGAATTAGTGGGGGTGATTCTAATGCCGATGAGGACCCGGAAGTTGCGTTTCATGTTTTTTTGCATTTGAAATTTCGATGGGGCTTCAGGGCTCCAGATAAGGAATTAGTGATTGTGATCATTTCTGAAGCAATTGGGTATTTCATAATTGTAATTGTGTAAAATAGAATCACACAACTGTTTACACATCAGCAGACCGCAATCATTGAATAGTTTGCTTCAAACTGAAAACACATTTTGGTATTTCATTAGAATAGCAGACAATTCTAATGAAATACCAAGACTCATTTTTCATTGCTTTTTGATACTCACTACTTCTGATTTCATTTGGGTTTTTGGCAATTTTAATTGGGTATTTGCACAAATACGCACCTTATCTGGAGCTCTGGTGTTTATTCACGTATAAACTCTAGCCATATGCCCGGTTGTGGCCGTTTGCGACCTATACAAATGCTCAGAATCGTGTAAATAATTTGAAGTTGGAATTGTTACCTGATTGAGCGGCAATATTAATATCGCCCGATTTTTTGGGATTCTCGTCCGAGCTTCGCATCGTCTGAGGAAGATCTTGGAACTTGTTCAATGCGTTGTCTGTCAGATGGTTCATCCTCCTGATTGATTGATTGGTTGATTGTATGGTGGGTTTGTAGTAAAATTGGTTGGTTGACTGATTGGTTGGTGGGTCGGCCGGTCGTTTGATTGGTTAGTTGATTGACTTGGTTGATATGTTGGGTTAGTTGACTGATTTGGTGGGTTGGTTCGTCAGTTAAGTGGTTGGTTGATAGGTTGGTGCGTTGGGTTAGTTGATTGGTTTTGTGGGTTGGTTGGTCAGGTGCGTGGTTGGTTGATTGAATGGTTTGGCTGGTTGTTTGATTGGGTGATAGACTAATTGATTGGTTGGCTGGTAGGTTACACCATTACCAACTATATTGTTTTACACTTGATTCTTTGATTTGAGAAAATAACGTGTAAAATGAAAGACTAGAGAAAGTGAACAGGGGCTCACGTATACCCCCGGCTGCCGCCTTGACCGACAATTAAAAAGTTAAACGCAAATATTTCTAATTAATTTGACCTTGAACTTGGGCATGGGTGTGGTATGGTATGAAAATATGGATGATGATAAGGAAGTATATGGAGTTTGAAGTAAATCCGATTTACCGTTGCAGAGATAATGGGTAGCAGAAACTTTAACGCAAATCTTACGGATGCAAATTTGTAATTAATTTGACCATGGACATGAAAGCCGCATGGATGTGGTATGGAATGAAAACATGGATGATGATAAGGAAGTATGTGAAGATTGAAGTCCATCCGACTTACATTTGCTGAGATAATGGGTACCCGAAAACTTTAACGCAAATTTCTAAGTAACATGACCTTGAACATGAAGGCCGCATGCGTGTGGTATGGAATGAAAATATGGATGATGATAAGGAAATATATGTAGTTTGAGCTCAATCCGACTTACCGTTAGAGGTAATGGGTACCCAAAACTTTAACGCAGACAGACGGACAAACGGAATTACGAAAACTATATACCGCTCAACATACTTCGTATGCCGGTGGTATTAAAATGTGTTTTAATCAGGTGAGCCGATCATCGTGAAGTAATGTGCTCGTGATTGGATGCTTCAGCTAAATAAAAGTTTTGCTACACTCACTCGTTTGTTTAGCAGAAAGACCAAAACACTTGTGCATTAGTTCATTACCAGATGGCCGCTGCCCGCATGTCGAGCCCGCTGAGGCATCTGATGGTCTCGGAGTGTATTTATTTGAAGTTTGAATTAAGGGTTGTGGCGATATAAGCATGTAAAAGCTTTAACGCAATTCTTTTCGTGATCTTGGGCATGTGGGCCGCATGGGTGGGCTACAGAATAAAAATATGAATGATAATAAAGAATATTTTGAAATTTGAAGCAACTCGGAGTAAGTGTTGTGGAGATATAAGGTATGTACAAACTTTAACACAAATTTTAAAGTAATTTGACCTTGACCTTGGGCATCTGGACCACATGGGCGGGCTATATAAAGAAAATATGGATGAAGAATAAGAAGTATTGGATGTTGGAAGTAAATCGGAGTAAGTGTTGTTGAGATTTTATAATAACCAAACTTCTAAGTCATTTGGCTTTGACCTTGGGGCACAGGGGCTGCATGAGTGGGACACAGAATGAACATATGGATGATGCACATACAAAGTTTAAACAAGAGGGCCATAATGGCCCTAATTCGCTCACCTGACTCCAAGAACACCAGAGGAGAATGTGACATCGAGTTGATATGTTATTAACAAAATTGTGCTATTTTTAGATGGCGGTCATCTTGGATTAAGCGATGACTCTCATTTTACCAAATCTGAAAATGCTTCACCCAAGGATCACAATCTCGAATAAATGGACCTTTTGGACGCCATCATGGATAACATAATCATCCGATTCCGACAAATATTGCACCAGAGCAATCGCCGCATCGATACCTTCAATTTGATATATGACATCAGCATATTTGGTCAAAAATAAAATTTGACACCACGGGCCACGTCCATTTTTGAACCCGGGGTCACCATTTTAACACATTTGAAAGCGCATTCTACGTCGATCATTCCTACCAAGTTTCGTCAAAATCCGGCTAACGGTTCATGAGAAGAACATTTTTTAAGAATTTGTGCTATTTTTAGACGGCGGCCATTTGGATTAGCGACGACCTCTATTTTAACAAATCTGAAAAGGCTTCACCCATGGACCATAACTGTGAAGTTTGGCCGCCATGGGCCAAGCGGTTCGTGTGAAGAAGAATTTTGAAATCTCTAATAAAATAACAGCCTTTTGACCTTTCGGTGGCCATCTTGGATGACATGACGAGAGCGATCGCCTCGTTGATACCTTCGATTTGATATAGACATGACCATATTCGGTCAAAAATAAAATTTGACCCCAATTTGACCCCACGGGCCACGCCCATTTTCGACCCTGGGGTCACCATTTTAACAATTTTGAAAGAGCATTGTACATCGATCATTCCTACCAAGTTTAGTTGAAATCCGGCCGGTGGTTCATGAGAAGAAGATTTTTTAAGAATTTATGCTATTTTTAGACGGCGGCCATCTTGGATTAGCGATGACCTCCATTTTAACAAATCTGAAAAGGCTTCACCCATGGACCATACATTTTAAGTTTGGCTACCATGCGCCAAGCGGTTCATGTGAAGAAGTATTTTTAAATCTCTAATAAAATAACTAACTTTTGACCTTTTGGCGGCCATCTTGGATGACATAACCATCCGATTTCGACAAAAAATGCACCAGAGTGATCGCCTCGTTGATACTTTCGATTTGATATATGACATGACCATATTCGGTCAAAATTAAAATTTGACCCCAATTTGACCCCACGGGCCACGCCCATTTTTGACCACGGGGTCACCCACCCTTTTTTCTTTAACAACTTTGAAACAGCATTGTACATCGATCATTCCTACCAAGTTTTGTCGAAATCCGGTTGGCGGTTCTTGAGAAGAAGATTTTTGAAGAATTTGTGCTATTTTTTCACGGCGGCCATCTTGGATTACGTGATGACGTCATTTAAAAAAATTGTAATCCCCCTACCTAAGGACCATGACCATTAAGTTTGGTTACTATAGGCCCAATGGTTACCGATGAGAGCTAAAAAATGTGCAATGGTTTAACGTCCCACCAACACATAGAGACAGGACCGCAGTTTAAAGTCTCATCCGACATACCAGTGGGATGGAAATATTATGAAAGTATCTTGGATGCCCTAGGCGAGGCTTGAACCCACAACCTCCGGATTGGAAGTCAGGTGTTCTAACCCCTCAGCCACAATCCATCCCTACAAAGTTTCCAGCAAATCTGACTTACGGTTACGAGATAGTAGGTATGTGAAAACATTTACGCAAATTTAACGTAAACTTCTAATTCATTTTGCCTTGACCTTAAAAACACCAAGGTGCACAACTTCAATATGTATAGAAGATGTGTGTATAGTTTCAGATCGATTGACTGCAAAAACGGTTGATTATCACTAAGCTAAACCCGTCGTTGCAGCCTTGATCATACATGTAATATGAACGTCCTCAATGACCTTGACCGTGTGTGTTCAGACGCGAGGTGTATGTGAAACAAAGCACCATAGTCGCAAACACTTATCGTATTCCAATTTACTACGATATGACACCCATGTGCAATTATATACTTAATTATTATTCTCTGTGATGATCGTCATGGGATACTTTCTGTATATATGGCGGCCATCTTGGACTTTCGCTCTTCATAAATGTGTCTAATTATGTATCAAATATACTATAAGCGCTTATCATGTCAATATATCCAAGATTAGTACACATGTTGTTTTCATATGGAGTGTACGTGGGAGCGGCTATATGCAAAATATCATGTTACGTTTGGTGGCCACGTTGGATTTTTACCATTTAACAGTGAATTGAAATTTAATGTAGATCACTTATCTCGATAAGTCAAGTAAATCCCCTTTATGCTGTTAATGTATGCTAATACCTCATGTGGAAACAAGTGTATGACACACTATATAACTGTTTGGCAGCCATTTTGGATTTATGCAAATTTCTCAAAACGATCAAAGATGACATAGTGCCATCAGTCGGATTCTTGATGTTGATGTTAGGGGTAATCAAAATCGCCAATAAAAAAAGCTATTGTATTCAACATAAAGTTAAGCTCCTGCATGGAACATTCCATACACTTGGCTGCCAGACTATCTGATATCTGAGCGGGGACCCCCCTCCCCCCCCCCACATACATCAATCGATTTTCATTGGTTGGTTACTTTGCAGATTTCCGATATTGTACCTCGGAAATAAAATGGCGACGGTGATAAACTGAAAAGGTTATGCTCGCTGTTTTACAAATAAATGTTTAGAAATAACTAGTAAGGAAAGTAGTTGCATATACATTATGAATGAAAGTTGGTGTATTAATAGTATTTAAACGTATTGTCAGATGATTTCGGTATCGTACAGTTCACGAAGTGTCAAAAATTATGCGCGTATTCGTATCGAATATTCGAGTTTCGATTTCGCTATGCGACCCAATGGGATGGAAGCCATTATCTATAGCAAAGTAAATAATAAATAATAAAAGTTAGATAATGAAAAATAGAAGTTAAACATGATATAAAGATATGGCATGTTAGTCTAAGCAGAACCATGCTTTGTAATTATTTTTCTATAATGATGTTTATGACTGGACTGAAATACAACATTTTGAAGGTAGTTTAGCAATTTTTATTAAAAACTTACATGTACAAGGGCGATGTGGAACATTTTTCTCCATTTGACAGATGGGTGTTTTCTTCAAAAAATGTCCGGGAAACTGACCGTGAAAATGTCTGATTAGTGACGTATGGGGTTTATGAACATTTCTGATGCGGAGGTAATCCCGACAAATGGTTACGCTACTGTATACTCCAAGATTATCCCACAGATAATCACTGTTCCCAAAACTGATGTAATTCGAGGACGAATTTCAATTTGGCGGGGGTGTATATCGCGGTACGGATCTAGTAACTCAGGAGAGAAGATATGTGTCTGTGCCCGGTTAGCTCAGTAGGTAGAGCAACCGCCTTATAAGCGGGAGGTGCCAGGTTCGAGTCCCGGGTCGGGTTCATATTATTCTCTTCCTGTTACATGTACATAGTTGATTCCAATTAATTAATTCTGGAAATGATGGTGAAAATGTACTCCAATGACGCATAATTAGAAACCTGAATTCAGTTTTGAGGATATAAATTATTTTTGTTCAATTTACTAGTCTTGAGGGTGTCAACATAACACTCCATCAACGTTGCTTGAACATAGTTGTTTAGCGAGACACACCCCAGCAATCATCAAATTTAAAAGGCAATCCGGCTACGTACAGGTCCAGATTTCAGTAGCCTATTTCATCAACATTGCAAAGTATACTTTACTAGCAAAGTATACTTTGAGGGAGAAATTTTCAATTTTTTTAAAAATTTATTAATTTTTATTATACTGAATTTATTACATTATCACTACCATTTAATGGCTGTGATAATGTAATAAATTCAGTATAATAATTCTGCATACTTTTAATCATGATATATATGCATTTGTTAGTTCTATATGAAATAATGCATTTCAGGAAAAATAAATGATTTCTCCCTCAAAGTATACTTTGCTACTAAAGTATACTTTGCAATGTTGATGAAATAGGCTACAGGGCTTCGGTCTGACGAAGAGTAATTGCTCCTTCACTGTCATCTGTAGCTGATGATAAAGCTGAACAGAGTGTGGTTTTTTTTCTCAAAAAGTTAATTAATTAATTTAACTAAAACTAGAAAATGTTTTAATAGAACACGGATGCCCCCACCTGCAGCCTTAATAGTAAAAGGGCATTGTTATTACGAAACTAATCCCTTGACAGACATTGTGGTCAAATATTATTGAAATTGGTGAAGGACTTAAACGCATTTGCCTTACAAACAAGGTGAACATAAGCCCCCAGTGACCTTGGGTGTTCGGGCGTGGATCGTATGCCAAACAAAGCAGCATCCCTAAACAGACATTGTGGGCAAATATTATTGAAATTGGTGAAGGAGTTATTGAAAACTTAATTGCATATGCCTTGCATACGTACAAACGGACGCACAGGGGTAAACACATAATCCCCCCCCCCAATAAATTGATGGGGGCATAATAAACTGGAGCAAGCAAGCAAATGCTCACGATTACCCTCGGCCAAACAAAAACTTTAATGCAAATATTATGGACAGACAAACAGATGGATGGACGGAAATACAAAAACTATATACCCTCGAAATATTTTGCATGCCGTGGGATAATTATTTTTAATGGAAACACCAAAATGTGCTAAAACAATAATATATAATCCAAGGCGCATCTTTTAACCATAAATGGAAAAAATAAATTCAATTTTTTTCCATTTATGTTTACATGTAGTTGTTCCTTGGATAGTGTATTATTTTTTCAGCACATTTTACTGTCCTTTCATTATTTATTTGACAACGCCACGTGTCGTTCATACGGAGCTCCGCAGGGGACGTAGAATTCTTTTTTTTATTAATTTATTTCCACGAAATAACAATCCGTTCCCTCAAATTAACAATTAGTTCCCACAAATTAACAATTCATTCCCAAGAAATAACAATTTGTTCCAGTGGAATTGTTATATCGTGGGAACAAATTGTTAATTCGAGGGAACAAATTGTTAAATTGAGGGAACGAAATGTGATTTCTTTGGGAATTAATTGTTAATTCGAGGGAACGAATTGCTAAATTGAGGGAACAAATTGTTATTTCGTGGGAACGAATTAGTAAAAAAAAAATCGATATCCCCTGCGGCGCTCCATACGTTCACCTGTAGCTGGTGATGCCGTTGTAGGTTAGAAGACACCAAATGGTGCGAAACCGCCCAGGGTGTATGCAAAAGTAGTCCGGTATAAAAAAATAGTGCGGGTGTTTTGAGGTCACAGACACCGTTTGCTTGCAAATCTTGATCCATTACTACCCAGTTTCACTTGAGGAACATTTTGGGGTGCCTTCAACACCAGTTTTCAGCATATTTGTAGCATTTAAAAGAAAACACTGACCCTGTTGGTCACTTGATGTAAACGAGTTTCCGTGGCCAAAAAATGTACACAATATTGGAGGATATGACAAGGTTGGATTTTTCTTTCTTAGGAGTAAGTGAACCTATTGTTTAGTTCATGCAGAACCAGTACAGACTGGCTGCAGGTCATGTACAAGTGGGTCCCACAGCATCCATACGAATAGTGAAAGTAGGAGAGACTGGCCTTATTGGATGGCATTCGGTTAAATTATATAGTAAAACTATTTGGTGGTGTCTAACCTGTAGACTCATAACTGGTCTCTGGATTGACAAGCTGTTAGTCATCGTAAACTCTGGACGGCCTTTGTTTCTTTTCAGATTTTTCCTTTCACATGAAGAAACTCTTTAACCGAGTTCCTAGAAAAGGAAGAAAGTTAAAATGTTGTAAAAGGTACATGTACATTTCTACACCACCGCCTGTGCTAATCTTGCCAATATTTGTGAATTTCATTATTACAAAATACTTGAATATTGTGCTTGAAAGCAATCAGCTTGATTGGCTGAGCCTGAGCTCTCCTACAGCTCAGGCACTGCAAATCAAACTGCTTGATAGCAAGTTGATATTGCTAATAGATGTTCAGAAACGTTGGTATCTGGGCAAGATTAAAGCAGGCGGCTGTGAATATATGGTGTATAATATTTATGGTATATATGTTCTTGACTAGGGTACTACGGTAAAATTAAATGGTATATTAGATGGCCGCGGCGTGTATATCGCGCCCGCCGAGGATTTGATAGTACATGTATACTGAAAAACTTTAACCAAAAACATTAACCTGGGTACGGAAAACAATGTGCCGACTATATCGCGCTGTTCGCAAGCGGGTGCGACAAAAATAGTCTCCGCTAATTCTGCGCACCTAAGGCTTTTAACACAAATTTAAATGTCATTAACAATACCATGCCCATATTCAGTTCAAATTCCCTGAACATTCAAGGAAGTTCAAAGACGTCTGTACAGGTTAAATGTCACAATGTTCAGACATCAGTAAATGAAATAAATTGTGTGATGTATGTCACCACTTAGTGTTTGCAAATTAACATTTTTCTGATAATTCTGTTCACATCGCTGTGTAAACCACAAGAGTTGTCAGAAGACATCGAAGCGCGCCTCTGGTGGTACTTTGGTTTAGCGAAAATCAAGAATCTGTGTGAAAGGAAACATAAACTAGATTTGTCAGTAAGCAAGGCTTACGGAATACCCCCCGCGTGGGCCCAGGTGCCCCTAAATATGTAGATTGTTTTCAAGTCTGTGGGCCTGACATATGAAAGGTAGTGGTCATATATTTGATCGTTATCAGCTGCCACAGTGTTAATGTGTTGTTGTTTTTATTGCAAAAAGCATAATTGTGGTTTATTGTGGAACGCACCAAGTACATGTATGTGACCTTCACCTTGGGATCAGCGGGGGTTGGATGGTCGTGGATTTGGCAAAAAAAAACATCGTGATAGTAGACCTTTAGAGGAATGCATGCATGAAATATTAAGAAGTTTCGATGAAGGAAATATAAGTTATAACATATTTCTCTGATGTTGTTTAGTGATAGACACGCGGACGACCTGACTTCAGTATACCCCCAAAACTCGTTGCGGTTGGTTGGGGGGGGGGGGGGGGGGGGGGGAGGGGGGGGGGGTATGATCGATGTAAAGTGTATTGACGGTCATCGGTGTACGTGTTATTGTTTTATACAAACGTAATGGAGGAGCAACAGAAAATCCTTGGAACGAAAATCATGACGTCACGCAAAAAGAAGTAGAGAAGAATAGACCCTGTAAATCGTCAGTATATAAATGCCGTAGTGATGGGACTCTGTTGAGATTTCATGATCAATCATCGAATGGGATCATGTAACCGATAATCGGTTAATATCGAAATTGGTTCCCGATATACAAAGTTATATCAGCGCTCCAGATAAGGTGCAAATTGGCGTATTTTACACACTTATTTTAGCAGAATACGCAATGATTATCAAAAGTGGGAGTACAAGATACTCACAGCCATGTGAAAATATGCATTGATTTTCAAATGTGGGAGTACAAAATACTCACAGCTATTTGAAAATATGCATTGATTTTCGAATTGAGCGGTGAAAATACTGCAACAAAGTTGAAAATTTACTTTAAATTAATTTTTTTTTTTATAATTTGTTCCCTACATGTATTTAATAAGGGATAAAATCAATACTAAATTTGTAAAAGTAAAATATGCATTGAATTTGAAATATGGGGGTACACTTTAGATACAACACTTATCTGGAGCTCTATTATATAATAATATAATAAATGAGGTCACTATCATCCTGATGATGAAAACGGCATGGGGAAAGACAATATTTCTTGGTCTAGTGTCGACAATAATGGTGACACAGAGTCGGCAACAAAAGGAAAGGTTAAAATGAAGGCAGTCAAAGAAATGGCCAAAGTACAAACATATATCTAAGGCTGAAAACATACATACAGGAAAAGCTTCACCTGAAACAGGATCTGAGCCAACTTCGCAGCGAGCCGCCTTATTTCTTGAAAATGAAATTAAACATATTGAAAACGTTTCACAGGAAAAGGTCTGTAAGCAGACTTCGGAGCGGCTCCTCTCACTTCGGGAAACTAAATCTAAACTAACAGTTTATGAGAAAACTTTGCGAAAATCCGCCTCATTTCCTGAACATGAAATAAAACAAAAGGGCCATGATGGCCCTAATTCGCTCACCTGACTCCATGAACACCAGAGGAGAATGTGACATTGAGTTCATGTGTTTTAAAAAGATTGTGCTATTTTTTGATGGCGGTCATCTTGGATTAAGCGAACTCTCATTTTACCAAATCTGCAAATGCTTCACCCAAGGATCTTAGCTTCCTATGAAGTTTGGCCAGCATCGGTCATGTGGTTCCTGAGAAAAAGACGTTCAAAATCTCAAATAAATGGACCTTTTGGTGGCCATCATGGATGACATAATCATCCGATTCCGATAAATATTGCACCAGAGCAATCGCCTCATCGATACCTTCAATTTGATATATGATATGAGCATATTTGGTCAAAAATAAAATTTGACCCCACGGGCCACGCCCATTTTTGACCCCGGGGTCACCATTTTCACAACCTTGAAAGAGCATTATAAATTGATAATTCCTACCAAGTTTAGTCAAAATCCGGCCAGCGGTTCACGAGAAGAAGATTGTTTAAGAATTTATGCTATTTTTAGACGGCGGCCATCTTGGATTAGCGATGACCTCCATTTTAACAAATCTGAAAAGGCTTCACCCATGGACCATAAAATTTAAGTTTGGCTACCATGGGCCAAGCGGTTCATGTGAAGAAGAATTTTGAAATCTCTAATAAAAGAACAACCTTTTGACATTTCGGCGGCCATCTTGGATGACATAGCAATACGATTTCGAAAAACAAATGTACCAGAATGATTGCCTCATTGATACCTTAGATTTGTATATAAAAACATGATATAACATACCATATTCGGTCAAAAATAAAATTTGACCCCACGGGCCACGCCCATTTTTGACCCCGGGGTCACCATTTTAACAACTTTGAAAGAGCATTGTACATCGATCATTCCTACCAAGTTTCGTCGAAATCCGGCTGGCGGTTAATGAGAAGAAGATTTTTTAAGAATTTATGCTATTTTTAGACGGCGGTCATCTTGGATTAGCGATGACCTCCATTTTAACAAATCTGAAAAGGCTTCACCCATGGACCATAACTTTTAAGTTTGGCCTCATTGATACCTTCGATTTGATATATAACATGACCATATTCGGTCAAAAATAAAATTTGACCCCAATTTGACCCTACGGGCCACGCCCATTTTTGACCCGGGGGTCACCATTTTAACAATTTTGAAAGAGCATTGTACATCGATCATTCCCACCAAGTTTCGTCGAAATCCGGCTAGCGGTTCATTAGAAGAAGAATTTTTAAGAATTTATGCTATTTTTAGACGGCGGGCATCTTGGATTAGCGATGACCTCCATTTTAACAAATCTGAAAAGGCTTCACCCATGGACCATAACTTTTAAGTTTGGCTACCATGGGCCAAGCGGTTAATGTGAAGAAGAATTTTGAAATCTCTAATAAAAGAACAAACTTTTGACATTTCGGCGGCCATCTTGGATGACATAACAATCTGATTTCGACAAAAAATGTACCAGAGTGATCGCTTCATTGAAACCTTCGATTTGACATATAACTTGACCATTTTCGGTCAAAAATAAAATTTGACCCCAATTTGAACCCACGGGCCACCATTTTAACAAATTTGAAAGAGCGTTGTACATCGATCATTCCTACTAAGTTTTGTCGAAATCAGTTTAGCGGTTCTTGAGAAAAAGATTTTTGAAGAAGTTGCGCTATTTTTAGACGGCGGCCATCTTGGATTACATAATGACGTCATTTTAACAATTTTGTAATCCCCCTACCTATGGACCATGACCATGTAGTTTGGTGACCATAGGCCCAATGGTTACCGAGGAGAAGACGTTTGAAAATGTTCATGGACGACGGACGACGACGGACGACGGACGACGACAGACGACGGACGACGACGGAGACATTGAGGTAACAATAGCTCACATGAGCTTCGCTCAGGTGTGCTAAAACATACAGAAAGAGCTTCATCTGAAACAATCATGCCACTGACTAAAACTGTAATAAAACGTACATAAGAAAATCCTCCTGAATTGAATAGACAAGATTATAATAGACTTAAATGATATGATGAAACTGTTCATGGAAAGCTTAATGATATAGTGTCAGAAGAAAGTCCAGTCAGTCTATATCAATTTGTAGCCAAACCTTAACAAAATTGCAACAGAAACTATTTTACTTGCATATGTGTCTGTGAAGTGTTTATGATAACATACTAAAAGTCTAGAAAAATCGAAGCATGGTAAACAAGCTTAATTTGCATAAATCCAAGATGGCCGTCGTATACATATATATCACGCTACATTTGTCATAGTATCATTTGTAAATATTGTTGGCGCATATTTACAGTGCTCAAATACATATATAAAGGTAAACACCTCTGATAATGATACTATATATGAATTGAATTGTTATGTCATTGTCATTAAAATTCAAAATGGCCGCCAAAATAGCATGTGCACGAAAAACTCGCTCTTTGACAATAAATTGCAAACATAACATATCAGGTGGAGACGCGTTATCTCAATGTGTAATATCACATATTTCCTGCATAGACTATGATACAAGTAGTTTGAAATAGAGATAATTAGCTCTTCAAATCAATTCACTCACCTCAGTTTGATTGCCCATTTGTATTAATATGTCAGTTGGGTTTATGTCTACTCAATAGGTCGGACTAACTGAGGTTTGTAACGTTTGTAACCTCTGCATTCGCCGCATCCTGTGGAACATCCAAGTCAACGATTTCTGGATGTACAACGTTTTGTATCGCAATTCAGTTTACAGCTACACCTGATAGTCTTCAGAAGATTTTCGGAAGCAGGTGGAAAATATGTCTTTCTATTAAGTATCTTGTTTTACAACAAACCATCCCCATTCCTGTGGTGCCAGTTCATCTCTGAATTAATCCAGTTATGTACCTGAAGGTACACCCTCATACTGTGGTATTTCACTGCTGCTGATGTGGGTGGCAGTGCATGCACCTGTATACACGTTGTACCTGCCGAGACTTTGATAGCAAATTTTCTGGAGCCAAGTGTATCTAGTCCTTTTGATATAACCCCACCGTAAAATCACACTAAGTACACTCTCACCAGCTCGCACTACACCATTATTTGCTCGGCTATCAACGAACACTTCTGCACATTCCTTTAAATGTGTGTCATTCATTACTTTCGTCAGTGTAGGTCAGTGCAGTGCAGTGTCACTCCCTGTAATCTACATATAGAACCCTGTTGCCATAGAATACGGTGCAATAAAGATCCACAATCAATCACATGATTCACATTCTAGTTTTCCATCTCAATGTTGCAACAGTTTCTCATGGCCCATATTGCATCTGCTAACGCTGTTGTTTTGTTTGTGTCTGTCTTAGAAAACCCGATGACGGGATACTGCACAGTTCGGATTTAAATATGTGTGACATGTCACATCCGATCTGCTGGAAACTAATGTAGGTCGTTGGAAAAGCAGCTGTGGATAGACATTAATTGCTTCACTGTCTACTTTTACTGAAGGTTTTGTGTTCCGTGTCACTGCTTTGAATAATCCATTACAGTCTTGCTAATCATTTTGTTTAGTACATTCGACATTTCTTTTGCCCTGTCGACATTTGTTGAGGAATAAGATGACACGCCTGTTTCTATATTTCGCAAAAAATTATCTTCGTTGAACGGATTTCTTTCAATGAGAAATAATGAGAACGTGTGCGTGTCTTTGTAATCTCTCTCTTTGGTTTTGCTTGACCACATTCAATGTGTTGGTCACTTGTGTGATACTGGCTTCAACAGAACTCCTGCATACCACTGTTTATTTCTGCGCATGAAAATAATGATAATAACCATTCTCCTTGCTGTGATGTTGTTATGCCTTTGCCTCTAGTCATATCTCAAGTCGCATTTACACTTCTTATTAAGACGTGATCAATGACGTGATTAGCGCATAAGCCTGTCCATTACCTGGCGCTCCTACAAACAGATTGATGTCCTGATTTGACAGTTTGATGTGGTTTGTTGTTGGTAGTCTCGGTCTTGCATCATTTACAAATACACATGCATACGCTGATTTCAGATTTTGATTGTGGCATGCGGCAGTGAAGAACGGAAGCATTATAAGCGATAGTGTGTGTAAAATTAAGTTCCCTATCACATGTTGAACTGTTCGCTCTGCTTTTATAACTGTTCTTAAATATGTATATCATTTCCATATACTGAAGGCAAAGTGCTGCTGTTCGGTATTCTTTCAATGACTATTTTCCTTCAGAGAAACGTGAATTTATGTGAAGAAGATCACTTTCAACAATATATTGAACGGTAAGATTAACGGACAGAAGAACGTCGTATATTTTGCTAGCTTCAGTAATGTCGCCACGGGCTTCAGTACTATAATTATCTAGCATGATATGTCCAATATCTTTTCACTTCGAGCAGGTCCCTCAATTACGACCGGTTCAATTATCATGTCATTTCTGTCATATGGCCTGGCACACCAAAGCTCGGCGAGACGAGAATTGAATTTGAAGCGTTGTCTACTAGCAAATGACCCATGACCGCTCGTGCTACTGCTTTTCCGTTCAGCATTTTGCAGCAGTTCCGAGAGACCAGATCCCTGTATCAGCTGAACAATACATCCGAGGAAGCTCATGATTGTGTGAAATCATCCTAATCATAATACGATATCACGTAACAGCTGCTGGCTTTTCATTTACAATCACGATGAGAGCCTTTCAGTACAGCGGTTGACCAAAGCCAATTACCGGATTCACTCTATATTTCAATGCATGATCACAGACAAATTTCAAAATTGTGTATATACACGACCTGCTACATGCTACCCAAGTTCATATCGATCATTGGCATAAACATACTGATGATTTGCCTCGAGTTAACTGAAGTGGAAATTTCAAAGATATTTGATCTGGACTTTGGGGTGGAAAATGAAACTATGGATGATGAAGACATGCACACGAAGTATTTGACCTTTTTTACCATGACCTTGGGCACAGGGGAGCACGCCTGTGATGATGAATGATCAGAAACATGCACATGAAATTTCAATCCAATCTGTCATACGGTAAAGACATTAGCAGAATGGAAAACATGATGGACAGTCAGACAGACGAACGAACGGACGTACGACTTTTGCATCCCTATATCCCGTTTTCGCTATGAGATGGGATAACAATTACTCCAGATATATTGGAGCTAATGCAAAAATGTTTACATTACAAACTTATGGCGTTTGATAATGTTCATGTATACGAAGTATGAAGTTAATATAAATCAAACTGTAGAATTGGTTCGTCTGTCAAACTATATATGACGGACATACAGACGGGCGGACAAAACATAAGTGAATATGTAAAATATTGATAAACAATGAATATATAATATATATTAAAAACAACTGGCTTATGTCCGAAATTGACCACCATACGTTGAGAAAAAAAATGGACATGACAACATTTTCTAGCTGTGTGCAAGGTTTTCATAGCATTATTTGCTAAATCACGTGTCTTTTATAATGTTATCAGCATGTATTATTGTATATGACAGAGTAGTTAGATTACATCTATGATACATATGGGCCAAGCTCTGTGAAAACCGGCCTTAATGACAAAATTTTCAATTTGCATTTTTTTACATTTTCTGATGCGGACACCTTTCAAAAACAATATTCTGAAAAGAAAATGCAATTATGTTTAATAGTTTTTGTTTTTTCTCACTTTTTGTAGCACCATGTGAATCACGCACGAAAAAAACGTAACTTCATCGAGAAAATGACGTTATTGAAACGGCGACGTTTGTACAATGCAACTCAACAGCCTACAGTAGAAATGAGTGATTCAGACTCATTGACGTTGCTTGATGTAAACTGTATTTGCTGATTAAGTTACACTAAATGTATCTACAAGTGTTAGTATGTATACTAAGATATGTTCATCAGAATAAAACTATGACATGTCATGTAGTGAACAAAACAAACGCACAAATTATCGATTTTAAATCTATAATTAGCCGACCTGTGGCTTGGTAATTTGCCACCATCGCCATAATAGATTCATATACGTGTGTCGTCAGAAAGATACATTGACATTATTTCAGAATTGACGTCATTTACAGTTACTTGTGACGTCATTTATTGATTTAGACAATACGTCACCAAAGACCAAAAAACTAAACAAACGGCAATTCCTGGTGTTGGAAATTGTAAATTATATGCACATCGTATCGGTGATTGAAACAAATGCATTTTATTTCTGTATACATGAATTACCATAATTTGGATAGGCCTATGCCTGCACATAGCAATGACTTCAGCGCCCGATGAGGTCTAGAGGGTAGTCGGACATCCCCGGGGTTTTTAAACAAAATAAAAATCGACTGTCCATTCCCCGACTCTCAGAATTAAATTTACATCTCAGAAAGCGGGAAGACCATTTTCCTGTGTAGCCAATATGACTGACGGACGGGCTAATGTACATGTACCCCGTACTAGCAGGTAGCAGGTATATGGGAAAATGCTGCGCGCTGACCCCCACTGGCGGGAAAATGTGGAGATGTAACATACATGGTTGTATAATTGTTACATGTCCCGAGAAAAATACCGGTGGTATATTCTCTCGTCGGGAATAATTAATTTGAAAAAAATAAATTAAAATTTGGGAAAATTTGTTTTGTTGTGTTTCAGAAAAAGTACATTCATCGCCTTTGTAAACAAAGAAACAGCCATGCTAAAAACAAGGGCGGATTCACGTAGGGAAAAACCCGGCGCCCCCCCCCCCCCCCCCCACCCCCCCCCGCCTCCTAACATTTGGCGAGTAAAGATATTTTTGCTCTAAAATGGCGCCATAACGCAGCAAAATGGGGTGTAAATATCAAACATATTCCAGAGGGCATACGGCCGGCCACCACCTAGCAGTCTACCCAGCTCCGCTTGTTCGACGAACAAACGGTGCTAGTTCGAAAGTATAGTAAAACTATTTCAATTAAGAAGTCCCCCCCCCCACCCTAACTAACCTGAAATCCTGGATCCGCCCCTGAAAAGCACCGTGGCGTACGTACATGTATTTTGCATAACTGAATAACAGTCAGTGATTTACAAAATAAAATTTGTCCCGATCACAACATTGATTTTGTTGAAAAGACAATACCACACCTTGCGACTATTGTTCGAAGCGGCTCATTTGAATTTAGACGCGTGTTGCGTTTGCTTTATATTATTTACACGCCTCCGACTAGAACGGCCCTTTGATAACAAACAAAGCACGCAGACGTGCATCATTTAGTACAATAATAGTACAATGTAAGACAATTAACAACAATCTGGCAAAGTCGGACTTCTTAAATGTGTAGATGTTGGAGACCTGTGCATCTGTGCAGTCTGATCAGTGTCTGCACTGATTGCAAATATACTAGTAAAATTACTATATATTCATATAACCATATTTACAATTGGTCATTTTAAAGAATATTTACATTGTTATCAAACGGCAATAGTACGACTGATTCAATGTGATATTTTTGAAAGTCGCTAAATATAACACAGTCAGTGATTTACACACTAAATTATGAGTTATGTTTATGGTAATATTTTTGTGTCATATTGTTGAACTATTACGCACATTTTACTGTGTTGCGTGGTGTAGCGATATAGTGCAACCTGTTGCAATTGCCTATAAATAGGGAAACATGCCAGAATATGGTGAACAAATATCATGATTATGGTGTCGCAGTACATATGCATGTGACACAATACCAACACAATAAATACAAAAACATGTTTGGCCCAGTGTCACCATGATGCGATATGCCAGGAGCGGCGTATATTTTTGCACTATCAAAATTATACCCCCGCAACGAGTTGTGGGGGGGGGTATACTGGAGTCATGTTGTCCGTCCGTCCGTGTGTGCATCCGTGCGTCTGTAAACTTAACATCAGAGAAATATTGTTATAACTTCTATTTCCTTCATCTAAAATGCTTAATATTTCGCACATGCATTCCTATAAGGCGCTACTACCACGCTGTGCCAAATCCACGACCGTCCAACCCCCGTTGATCCCAAGGTGAAGGTCACATACTTAGTCTGTTTACAAAACTTAACATCAGAGAAACATTGTTATAACTTCTATTTCCTTCATCTAAAATGCTTAATATTTCACACATGCATTCATGTAAGGCTCTACTACCATGCCGTTCCAAATACATGACTGTCCAACCCCCACTGATCCCAAGGTCAATGTCAAATACTTAGTCTCTTTACAAAACTTAACATCAGAGAAATATTTTATAACTTCTATTCCCTTCATCTAAAATGCTTAATATTTCACACTTGCATTCCTCTAACGCTCTACTACCATGCTGTGCCAAATCCACGACCGTCTAACCCTCGCTGATCCCAAGGTCAAGGTCAAATACTTGGTCGCTTTACAAAAATTATATAAACGTGATTTTATCCGCAATCATGATAAAGAATCATGTAAAATAAACACTCATCATTAAAACCCTTGATAAACTACGTGCAGACAACGTTACCAATACACGTCACGCGGTAAATTTGACATGTTTGCCTATGGTGGGCTGCAACGGCCCTTCGTGTTATTGTCGAATAGACCTGTTTTAGAAGTTAATTTTATGGGATTTCCCTTATTTAGATTTTTCTAGACTTTTGTTATGTTCTTTATAATGCTATCTTCAACACATGTGTAAAGAAATATATTCTGTTGCAATTATGTTTAGGTGATCATACAGGCTGACTGGACTAATGAGCATGTATGAAACAAGTGAAGTCGACACAGGAGTATATTTCAGTGGAAATAAAGGTACGGTTGAAGAACACGATTACCCATTAGTTCCGGTACTTTCTGAAGGAAATGCACTACATAGTAAATTGCCCACTTAATAATGTGTTGTTCTCGTTTATCCTTCAAGTTGTTATGTGGCTATAATCTGTTATATCTGATTTTCTATTCTTCATGTAATTTATGATTGATTCAAACATTATATCACGTTTTTCATATTTAAATTAACGTTCATTCATTATGCATGTAATAACCTTATCATTTAGGTAAGTTCTTGGCCGAGACCAAAATGGGTACATTCCCATAATAAGTGTTATACTTTCAACATGCATAGAGCAAAAATCTCATAGGCTACTACTTACTATATTAAAGCGATAAAGTATTTATTTATTCCCAGAATTCGCATCGGGTATTTGTATTGGACGATGTGTAATGTGGAATATATAGTACAATTGAAAGTTAATGTAGTAAGTAGTAGCCTATGAGATTTTTGCTCTATGTTTGTTAAATGTGTTTCCAACACAGAGTAACACCTTAAAACTCTGTTGTCCATTTTTGTTGAGATTTTATTTCTTCAGCATTTTTCCTGTGGCGACGATTCTGATGTGGTGCCAAACCATGATTTTTTTATGATATATAGCACACGAAAGACATTGTCTCGTGTTGTTTATGGTTGCACTAAACGTTATTTACAAAATCAAAAATCTTTCATTAAGAATCAAGTACTGGGTATTTCTTAAATTCACATGCTCTCGATTGTTATTTACGTTGACGGTAACCAATTCTTCTTCAAAACAACAGGTTTACAGAATACAGCAAACTGTACAATAATGGATAAATAGTTTCACATTTCCTGCACTATGTTTTATAACAAGAATTCCGCGGAATCAAATGTCTCGCCTTGATCCGCCTTGACCTTCACCCTGGGGCCGGAAACAAAAAATGAATAGTCGTATATTCATCTACATATCATAGTAAAGGGATGTATAAAGTTTTGATAACTGTAGCTGATAAGGTGTTGAAGTAATGATCGTAACACGAAAACTTAACATTGAAAGTATTAAAAAAATAGAATTTTACCTTAACCCTGGGGCCCGAGAAAAACAAATTAATAGTCCTATATTCATCTACATATCATAGTGAAGGGATGTATAAAGTTTGATGATTGTAGCTTATAAGGTGTTGAAGTAATGATCGTAACACGAAAACTTAACATTGATAGTATTAACAAATAGAGTTTTACCTTGACCCTGGAGACCCTGGAGACCCTGGGGCACGCCAAAAGAAAATTAACACGAAAACTTAACATTGAATGATGACGCCGACGCCGCCGACGACGACGACTCCGGAAAAGCGAAACCTATGTCTCACTTTCCGCTTCGCGGGCGAGACAAAAATCATCATTCCATTTGTATTAAAGATATTGAAGGACAAATTTACAGTAAACATATCTAAAATCATAACTTCACACCGTTCGCAAACCATGTGATCCCACACCCTGTAATATATTGTTTAGAAGCTATTGTTGCACATGTAAGTGTTGTATTCATTGTGCAATGTCGTATTAATTAATGTTTAAAATAACATAAGACTACATATAATTTATGCAAAGAGATGTACAAACATATATTTGTCTAATTAATAAAATTACTCGTTATTGTTCTTCATACAGTTTATATCTCCCGACGAAAAGTTAAAATTGCAATTTTTTTTAATTTTTTAATTTGTTTCCCCTCCTCCTACGGCGCTTCGAGATTTGGTCGTTCGTAAAACAAACAATTAAAAAATAAAGGCCTACCTTAGAAATACAATTAGATAACTACCAACAGCAGAAATCATAGATGGCCGCCAAATATAAAAATAGTGTTGCCTTATATTCTTCACCGGTCATGCGATAGTCCTCGGCTCTTTCCGTAGGTGGCGTGATCGTCCTCCAATAGTCCACGGTCGTAGGCTGCTCGTCATTAGCCGTAGACGCCTCTGGTTAGACGCCACAAAATTGCATAACATAACCAATGCTATAGTGGTTACAAATGGACATCATGTGAATAGGTGCCGATTTTGGGACTTATCTAAAACTGCCAACTAAGGTATCTTGTTACATTCGTGTTTTATTTAAGCAAGTAGGAAAGTAATATTACTTTCCTACTTGCTTAAATAAAACAGTCTAATGTAAATGCGGTTTTGTTTCATATGACATGGTTAGCAGTAGTATGATGTATGTGACAATACACTTTTAATTCAGTACTAACAACAAAGTCGGCATAGCGTTGAAATAGATAAATGTTACATTACACAGCCCCATCTCTCCAATCAATGCATATGGGAATTATGTATCAGTACAGGTTTAGTGGCTCGATACATAAAGTGTATTCGGTCCAGTCTTATACGGCTTTATTGGGGCAATCTTTACAGTGTCTATACGGTTTTCGGGACGAAACCGTATACATTTTATATTCGAAGGTACTACGCATGTATTTACTTTATATATACAGCATACTGAAATTATTCCGTTAAACGTCCATCACGTTATGTTTTGACGCCTTTCCCTAGTGTTGTGTCACAAATGTAAAAACGTCATTCAATGCAAAATGGCGACGTCCACATTAGTTACATTGCATGGCTATTGTGTCTGAGGGTGGGAAATTGCTCGAAGACTTTCCATACCTGGGAGTCCATAATAAAAGCAGGTTTAGCATATACTTGGTAGCTGGGTTCGTTCTGATTATACGTGTCCATCGGAATATCAAGATACACACCACACACACGTAAACTCAGCTTCTTTATTATGGAACATTGTACAACCACTTCCCAATCTTAAATATAATTATAACAATAATTCTCAAATGAACAAGTGGATTTTACGCAAAAATATTCACTTGAGCGTTAATAAAATCGTGAAATGTGTTATGATACGAGGTCGTGTCCGAACAAAGTTAGAAGATTTGCAAATATATATGGGCCGCGCCATACGAAAACCGGGCTTAATGACAACGTCATGAAAAGCGGTAAACGACGTCGGAAAAACGACGTTTAAAATTGTCTAGCGTCGCCGTAAAAGTTCACAGTTTGCCCTCCCATTTACGTTTACTGGTGTCAGTTAACATTAAGTGTGAACAGAAAACGGAAAATGATAACTTACTGAAATTTTCACTAATATGAGACGTGATACCTTGTACCTCGGTACACATATTATGACGTCATGACTTGATGTCACGTACTTGTGACGTCATTGAACGTGAATACATGTTTGACGTTATGGCCATGGTGTCGTGACAAAATATTATAGCAAGGATACTTGCACGAGTTCCTCGCAGCATCAATGACTTAGAAATGCTTCAGGCTCTGTACATTGTTGCCTAACTGTCGTTCTTTGACATTTATACTCTTTTTCGTCGGTTGTCCTTATGAATTCAAAATGGTGAACGCATAATTTAACTGGCTACATATCAGCGAAGTCTTCGCTTACACTGCACTTTGATTCCTAAATAATCTTAAATATGAACACCTAGTGTATGCCAACGATATTGCCATCTATTATCTTGGTAAATTGAGACTTTTGAACAATTATATCCAGTACTTAGCGAATGATATGTCATTTAATGCCACTCATTTTATCATAAATGGAGGGAGACACGCAGCTATATAATGACATAAATAAACATATTAATTGGAAATGTGATGGTCATAAACTTGCCTTTGTAGTCGAAAGTGCTTTTGTAGTATCAAATCATCAGTTTGTCACTTGACTGCATAATAATGTAGATCAGGCGATGGTACTGCGATCCTCAAGAAAGACACACGGCGACAATTATAAGGTATCACGCTACCAAATCTGCCCGGTATCGTGTTTTGTCACAAAGCTAATGTTATAAGCGGCCTACTGTCTACTTTAAAATATGTCGTCGCATACGAAATGTTAAATGATGTCGCTATTATTCCCCAAAATTATTTCAGACAGCAGCAAACAACAGGGAAACGCCACACTCTGCCTTATTTGAAAAGTATTCATACGAAATTACGTTACTTGGGCCTCAATCCAAAACATAACGTTACATTAGCAACTGCAACACGAGCCATAAACATTATTTTCATACGTTGTCTTGGCCTAATGGGAGACACTTGGCCAGGCTACGAGATATCCAAATTTGGTTGACATGCGATCAAAGATGACAAATCTATAGGACTTGTCCGGATCAACACCCCTTGTATACGCCGTTGATAAAAACGTCGTAATTTCGACGTCATTGATCTAAAACGTCATATAAGTTTTTACCTCGCGTCATAAAACTACTTCTAAAATGAAACATAATTGGGATACATTGATAATTTTTGCGGCATATGACTTTTAACAGATGAACAATTCAGAATACGCGAAAAAGTAAAAACTGAAAATGTTGTCATTAAGCCCGGTTTTCGAACGGCGCGGCTCAAATATTTTTGGCGTTCGTAGTTGTGCAAAAACTACACACAAGATAATGTTGACTTTGCCCAAGGTTACGTGTCGTTTGTCAATTATTCACTAATAGTATAAAATTATACATACACTACTTAAAATCAACCTACATGGCAGGCCTATTCGTTTACTAATCCATTACGCTTAAACGTTGTTATTGACGTTGAAGTCGCCCGTTAATGTTAACGTCGTAATTGCGACGTCATTGAGCTAAAACGTCGTTTGCGCTTCTACCACGTGTTACAAAAATACATGTAACATGGAAAATAGTTGAGATAATATGACTTTTAAAAGATGCGCTATTCAGAATATGCAAAAAAGTGAAAAATGAAATTTTTGTCATTAAGCCCGGTTTTCGCATGACGCGGCCCATATATAGTTATACCCATGAAAGCCGAAACACGCCGAATGTCTGTGCCTCCAATGTAAGTTGCGTTCTGTTAAACGAAGACGTATAGTAGAGGGTGTCACATAGCTGAAATGTGCAAGGAAGGTTTCAAATAAAAAACGCCCTATAAAGAACTGTGTTTATAATATGAACACAGAGCTGCCAATGACTCAGATCAAGGACTTACTTTACTCGGTGCTCCTAATCTAGTTTGTTTTCTTTGAGTATTCCGGTTTCAACCCAAAATAGAAACATACAAACGCCTCCGTCTACGCCGACTATATTTGTTCCCGCGTTTGTTTGTATGTGTTGTATAACTAATTATAAATAAAATTTAAAAGAAATATTCGCAATATGATTACATAATACTGATTTTGTGATGTGTTATCTAAACAATACCGGTCGTATGGTTATTTAGTTTCAAATGTCAGGGCACAAGTCGTCCATATATATTATAAAAATCATTTGTAATAATATGCCCATTTGTATAAAAAATAATCGACAAAATCACTACGTGTTTCCTTGAAGGAAACCGAAAACAAGACAACTTTCTGAACCACTATGAAAACATCTGTACAATTATGCCACGCGTATCCAACATTAACGTATTTGTGAGCCACAATTAGTAAAGCGTACGGCTATAAATAGGACAACTTATTGCAATGACGCAACGATTTCAAGTGTCAAAATCAGACGTGACGTTGGTAAATTTAAGCGTAACTTTGCGACGTCATTTTCAGGCTTTCATGACGTTGTCATTAAGGCTGGTTTTCACAGAGCGCGGTCCATATATATTCTTAATATTCATCTAAAAAATAACAATAATAAATGACCTTGTAATATGAATATTGATGAAAATGAACTTTAAAGGTACATACTCACGCAGTAGACACAAACTGTTCTCTATATCTGAGACATCATCTGAGACATTTTCTGGCAAAATAAACATTCATTCACCTTTAGCCCACGCATTGATTGGCATTATTATACATTTTATATCAGACGTAAAATTTCCACACTGATATCAGGGGCGATAACCGTGTTTCCTTAAAATGTTAACGGACACTATTATTTATTATCTGTATTTATTTTTGATGTGCAATGATCATGAGTAGTATATAGGGAGTCAAAATGATACCACCTACTGTGATATCATTTACAACCCTCTATGATACCCCCCACCACCCCCTAAAAATAAAAAATTGGTTAACGAGGAAATTGTCTCCCGACAGCAAATTTATGAATTTTGGAGAAAATAATTTTGAAAAGAGGGAGTCAAAATGAGTCCCAATTATATTGGAAATTGAATAGAAAAAACAATACCACTATTATTAGAGAAAATGGATAATAAAATACAATGGGAATTGAAAGCTTATGATGGTTGTGTTGAAGAAGTTTACGAAGAATACGGGGGTTATAGTCCTATATATAAATTCTATAAAATGAAAACACTAGGCAATATCGAATACATGAAATATCAGCGTAATTTATCATAGGCGTAGGAGCAGGCGGGGCCAGGGGGGGGGGCCAGGCCAATATTGAGAGTGTGGGGGGGGGGGCCAGAGTATGTTTTGGCCCCTCCAATAATTGCACAAAATTGTGTGTATGTATCGTCATTTATACTGTTCATATATATATATATGAGACAATGTCAAGCTAGAGTTTGTGAATAATTTCACCCTAAGTTCGTGCGACAGTTCTTTTTATCATGCAGAGACTGACACAAGAGAGCAAGCGTTTATTGGTGCCGCGAAAAATAAGTGCGGGTTTTACACAGACATGTAGATCTCTACAACAACAACAAAAAAGTTTCTGCGAAACTATAGTTTGATTTTCGATCAATTTCAGGCCTATGCTTTTTACAAATCTCAGGCGCGGATACAGGGTGGCCACCCCCCCCCCCACCCTGCTCTCGGCAAAACAAACAAAAGGGACATTTTAAAGTGTGAATTCGTGGCCTAGGTGTCAGGAAATCGCATCTGCGGCAATCTGGCATTTAACAATTTCTGTATCCGCGCCTGAAACTTCGTTGCAGCCAAATTTGTAGTAAGTAATTACTTAGACTATTTGCATGCAAGATAACATAAGACAAGGATTATCTGTCAGCTTTATAACAATAATAGTAAACTTGAAAATGTGTTCATAGAACACGGATGCGACGTCACGTCGGGCTAACGTAATGAACTGGGATATAAACGCAATACGTTGAATGGGCGTTTCCATTAAGAATTTATTATGAATTTGACGTGGTCAAGCAGTCACGTCTGGAGACATTTCTTGTCTGAACCATCTTAACCCTTAGACTGCTACGCACAACAATTGTCGTCTGCTGTTACTTTTATATCTTGCCTTATTTCTCAGTAAAAACATGTTTTGACAGCACTTTGCATGATGTTGTAAATTATTCTAAAGTGCTGTTAAAGCATGGTGATAAAACTGGAAAATAAACAACAGACGACAAAAAATTAAGATAGCGGTGTAAGGGTTGTTGAATAGCGTGTGCAATATTTTAATAAAACTTCACACACGCATACAAGATATCGAGTCAAAGGTGTGTCGTACGCAAGAATGACTATTCTAGCATCGCTAATTTGGATAATTTCATCGTTATTATTTAGTTATTGCTCTTTTTTAATTTCTTTTTTTTTAGTTCTTGTCCAGAGCATAAATTGAATATCGTATGGAATATTTAAAAAAAAACTTCACACATTCATAGATATCGTGTCAAAGATGTGAGATTTCTCTTTTGGAGTTATGTCCATTTGTTTCTTTTTACATAGGATGTTTACAGCCTGTGTTATAGTTTCGATCGTGTGAACCAGATCGAAGGACTACTTTTTGTGGAGATTCAGATGAATATTTTCAACGACCTGTTTTAAGCTCGCCTGCACGAAGTGAGGAAGAGCTTATGGCTAACCCCGGCGTCGTCGGCGTCCACAAGCTTAACGTAGGGGTAAATGTCTTATAACTTCTGTTTCCTTTCATGGAGCACTTTGCTATTTCATACATGCATTTCTCAGATGGCCCTCCATCGTGCTGTAGCAAATGCATGTCCCAGCACTCAACCCATTCCCAAAGGTCAAGGTCACAAACAAAGTCTCAGGTACGTTTTTATCTTTGGCTCTTTTGTTACCTGGGAGTTGAATTGGGTTATTGCCCATTATAAAAGTAGTAAGATTATTACTGATCCTACTGCTTTTTGGAGGGGGCCAAGTGACTCTGGTGTGGCGAGGACCTGGCACCAGATCAGGATTATTCTGATTTCAGAGTTGAATATATAGTTTTTTATTTTTATGCCCCCGCCACCGAATGGTGAGGCGGGCATATAGTGTTACCGGCGTCCGTACGTCCAGCACATGAAAGGAATACAAACAGTCTTGATATTTTATCAGAGAATAAAACATATATGTTTATTATATATGTACATTTGTTTGACATTGAAACACAATGGAAAGTAAATTGTCAATATTTTACCATATTGATCAGTGCCAGAATTACTTTTTACATTGTATAATAGTTCCTTTTAAATCATCAGTAATTTGTTTACTTCATTGATAGTTTGTATATTTTTAGGTGCATCTTAGTTGTGAGTGATTTACATATACATGTATTATAAAAATGTTATTTGATTTGTATGTGCATATAATTGCCACTCGTTCCGACTAAAGTCGCACAATATCAAATGCTACGTAGCTCGTGCATATTACCACATATAGGAAACATAATAACCTATAAGTACTATAATTATATCTATAAACAAACCCCGTCCTTGTGATAATCATTGTAAATGCATGAGGCTTTAGATTGTATGAAGATTTTCAAAGGAAATTATTTCCAATATCTGCAATACGCGACCTTAAATTATGTCAACACAATGATTCTAATTTTAAATAATTAATTATCAATAAAGTTGAATATCGTTTTTTACGGCCGTTGCGTGCACATGTATCAAATTCCTTAAAGAGGGGTCGTCGCGTGTACCACAGCAGTAATATCTGTTTGTCAGAAGGTGAAAACATGCCAAACACGCGTACGTCACTTGCATTGTTTTGGTACCGGTGTGCCCTTCGTTCGTGGCTGGCAGCATGCTCAATACATGGTCTACATTTGGATGTATTCAATACTGAGACTTAGAGAACAAAACTAGCCAACATATAAAGAAACGCATGTAGGACATGTTTTATCCAATGGAGTTATACACACGTTTAACAATTACAGTTTCGTATAATTTTGAATCAACCGTCGATGTAAACGGGACAATAAACTATGTGATATTTAAATGTGTTTTCCCAGACCTGGGTTGTCATGTCCGCATGATTGCAATACACATACAACTGAGGTAGGGTCGAGCATACACGGAGAATTAGACTAAATAGAGAGGTGGGATTATTTAACTTTTATCTAATTACCCGTAATTTTTCCGCCGCCGTAGTCCAATTCTATCCTACCGCCCAGATGGGCACACCTGCATGTTGTTTTTATGTACGAATTGTCTTGAGAAACGACGTGAGCAGTTGTCCAAGGGAGATAACGTGACCAGTGGTAAAAAAAGGCGCAAACAAAAGGAAACTACGTTCTTTGTTGCCGATTTATTAAACACAGGTAGATTTTCATACATCGTGAGGTATTTTTTTATTGTCAGAAACATTTACTGTAGTACCCGCTTTCTTCGAAATAAAATAAAAGAACAAAGTAAGTAGGCGTATTTATGGAAATAAATAAAAAATAAAAAATATACTAGACGCGACAATGACGCTAAATGTGACGTTTACTTTGTCAAAACCGCGCGGAAATTACTCCATCTTTGTAACGTTATAACTCGTTACGTCACGTTTTCCGATAAGGGAGGTTTTCGCTTGGCGTGTCACATATGTGAATACTGCCTTGTTACTGTATCGTATGCGGCACATGGAATGAATGGCCAAATCGGTCGGCCATCTTTGTGTGTTCTAGCCATCAGCCAGTTTCGCCTGTTCTGCCGTTTGACAAAGAACTCAAAATGTGAAGTAGAACATATGGTATAATGTAGCTAATCACATGTAGAAAAGCCATGAGAACAGACTCCTATCAATTATATTACACCAAACTGTAAAATATGTCATTTTCTGGACAGGTTTGAGCCTGTGTTTTTAAAAAGATGAACCACCATTATAAATACTCTGATACACAGAAAATCGCACAGTGTATCACTTTTACCTGGCTGGCCAACCACACAACACATACCATATATAACCACAAAACACACACCATATATACATGTACCTACTACTGTACTTTGTTATTAGCTATACAATCCAGTGATATGTAAGCAGTTACCCGAGTGTTTTGTCCCTGGTGTCTATTCACCTACTTTGGGAGTAGATATGGCTTTACCTATGTATAATGTGTACATTAACAATAGGCTGTGCATCAGATCGAAAAGTTTACGCATTAAAATTTATTTTGAGATTGATGAGAGAAATTTTCAGATATCTCATCTTTTGTACAGGCATTATATTTATAGCTTGGCGTTGTCACATCTGTCTATTATGTATTGCACCAGATTTTATTTTGTTTACTGTCATATTATTTGCTGTATGTGTCAAACACACAAAGTGGTGAAACTTTACGATGGCTTGTACATACAAAGATGGCGGAGATGGCAACTCAATGCTCCATATAGTATACAGTAACAAGACAATATTCACATATGTTATATTCATATTGGTGCAATATATAATAGACACATATGACAACGGCAAGCTATAAATAGTATGCCAGCAAATTATACAAAAGACCCTATATCTGAGCATTTCTACCATCAATATCAAAATAAATGTTGATGTCTAAACTTCTCAATCTGATGCGCCGTCTATGTTATTGTACATGCTACCATAGATAAAGCCATATTTACTTGCATAGTAGGTGAGTAGACACCAGGGAAAACACACTCAGGTAACTGCCTACATGTCACTGGATTTGATAGCTAATAACAGAGTACAGTAGTGGGTATATATGGTATGTGTTGTGTGGTTTTCCAGGTAAAAGTGATACACTGTGCGATTTTCTGTGTATGAGTTATTTATAATGGTGGTTTATGCTGTAAAACACAGGCACAAACCTGTCCAGATAACTGACATATTTTACAGTTTGGTATACTATAATTGATAGGAGTCCGTTCTCCTGGCTTTTCTACATGTGATTAGCTACTTTATATCATATGTTCTACTTCACATTTTGAGTTCTTTGTCAAACGGCAGAACAGGTGAAACTGCCTGATGGCTGGAACACACAAAGATGGCCGATTTGGCCAATGCATGTGCCGTATACGATACAGTAACGAGGCAGTATTCACATATATTCTATCATATTTACGAAGCAATTATCTTTGAATCAAACGATGATCAGGTATACAACGGGTCCTTAAGGTTTTGTGCCTATCCATTTGGCAGGTTTTTCTAGCAGGATTGCTGCTCAAACGCTAATCAAAATAGAATAACGTATCATTGTCACAAAACATCTCACTCGGGCACCAATTCATTACAACGTTCCCTCTCGGTATGTCATACATTGACCAATGTCACAGCCTGCAAACGTTTATTCATCCAATAATGTATCGTTAGAGCGAATTACAATCAGTTTATGTATGTAACTGATAATGTGTATAACATCATCGGTATTTTACAAAATAAAAAAGCTTACATTCTATGTATTTTTTGGAGTGTAAGTGTAAGCTGACCATTTTTACGCCTTATCTTATTACGTGTAATGGGTTATGTAACATTGTACTCTGTATTTCTGGTTACATGTTACGCTATTATAAGGGCATAACATAAAACTAACACAATCATGCGAGTATATTTAATTGCATCACTACATCATGTATATATTTCCTATATATACATACATGTAGTACAGGACAGTGTACTGTAGCATATTAAGCAAAGACATACCGAACATATATAATTTTACATGTAGCAAAATAGTTTGGCCCCCCCCCACCCCCCCCCCCCCCAATAATTGAAACGCTCCTACGCCTATGTTTATTACGCTCCGATAAAAACGTTGCATTTACAATATTATACCGGCAATTATGTGAACTATGCAAGAGGCAAATACAAACATTAAGACTGATAATGCGTATCGGATATAAAATTAGGGTGTATTATATAAAATTGTTAAAACCCAACGATTCGTTTACGAATATACATTTCTACGATATCGCTTATAAAGATATATTGAACAAGCACAACAAAAAATAGCAAAGGCCTCCACTCGTGCACAACACCCCAGCGACTGGGCAGATTTCTAGCCGGCACCCAGCCACTGGGGTGTTGGGACCTTTCTTAAGCCCACGCATCTGTTGGCTCACAGTCTAGTTTTACGGGTCGCCTTTAACCCCATTGTCAATTCCTCAATTCAGAGAAACCAGCGAAGTAAGGTGAGCCTAATTTTCTGAATTTGGTTTCCGAAATTGTAAAATCTTAGACAGAAATCTTTTAGGCACCTTTGAGCTACGCAATTACATCACCAAATACACACATATTTATAAACTGCTACCATTAAACAGACGAGACGGACGTCATACCGGATCAACAACATGGCATGCACGAGATGAGACCAATTGTTGTAAGGTCAACAAACATATATATACTCATCAGTTTCCTATACAACATACAAATGGTGTGCAAATTATAATTATGTATTAATACCTATTGGCGAAAGAAAAGATGGGATGGTTCGTTATTTTGTTAATTTTATATTTAATTTTGTAATTTTTTTAATAATTTAAAGCTGAACACCCCCTATTATTACATTGTAATTCATTTATGTTGTAACGACAATGTTTCAATTACACGGGTTATGAACCATGCGTAAATTGAAACGGACAGTTATTTATAGCCGAGTGTTTCAATTACACGGGTTATGAACCATGCTTAAATTGATAGCCGAGGTAAACAGACAGTTATTTATAGCCGAGTGTATCAATTACACGGGTTATGAACCATGCGTAAATTGATAGCCGAGTGTATCGAGTGTATCAATTTACACAGACGGTGTGTACACAGGCGATTACAGTGTAATACTCGACTGAATTTGTTATGCGATTACGGCGTAATTCTCAGTGAAAAACACATGTTATATAGGTATGTAAATTTGTTTACTGCACCAATATAATTAATTATAAGAAAATTAATTATTTTTTAAAAATTATTTTATAAAATATCACAATGGTGCTGTAACATTTCCTCCAACTTTATTTCCAAGTTTTACCCTTAAATTTATCCCAATCAGTACACTCAATTTTGGGCATGGTGGTGCGCGCCTTGATTCTAATATCATTTTTTAATTCTTCATATCTCCCCATTTCTTCCACCACGGATTCAAACTCTAAATTTGATATTTTCTTATCGGCCAACGCTTTGGACACCATAACGTCGATGCTATTTTTCTTAGACCTAGCGAGAACGGATATTCTATCATGTTTTCTACTTTTTTTCTCGAGTTTTCCACCCGCCGCCCTAATTACCATACAAAGTATTCCAGATAAAGTATTCCAGGTAATTCCACTCAAAACCCCTGCAAGTGGAACCGTTACAATTGTAGATAGCGTTGCAGCAGTCCCCGCACCACTCATTACAGATAAACTTGCCAGAACCGTACTAGATGCTTCAGCTATGTTCGCCGCGCGCTTATATTTGTTAGCGTGTCTTTTTCTATTTGCACATTCTCTAACTAAAATATCATGCATAGCGACGATATTATTCAACCTAAAATCTGAACTTCTTTCGTTAATTGGATACAGTGTTGATGGAGTGGTATTGACAATTGGATACAGTGTTGATGGAGCGGTATTGAGAATTGGATACGGTGATTCGTTCATGATTTTATATATTAGTATATTTTACAAATTAAGTTCAATTAACAATGTAACAATAGTGGAAGAACTCGCTGGGTCACGATTTTCGTAACAAAGTTAATAACACTACCTTCGGAAAGTCTTAATTAGATCATCACCGGCGAACAAAACCACCGATGAAATATCTCCAGCGAGTTATTGACTCCAAACCCCCCGTTCTTCCCCATCCACTACAATATTTATCACGACCGCACCCACAGTTTACCATTAGCATTAATCCGAGCAGACAGCCATTCGGAGAAGCATACCTGGAGATGTCATGGCGTATCCCCCATATTTATTGCTCGCTTTGGCACCGAACGAATATTCATAGAGCCCCGCAGTCAATGGGCCCCGCTTCTCAGCCCAAACTGTGATGACACGTTTTTGCGTTTTCAATGTTTCCACCAATCCGGCAAGCCCCCCGATAGAGGTATGGGCCTCAGCACGAATCTTTTCAGAGGTCTCCTCAAGCGCTTTGGTCGCGGCTCTACGAACACGTTTCATCTAGTTCAGTAAGTGCTACAGAGTCTTCTGAGCGCAACACCCCATACGCCTCTGTAAGGGCAGCCTGGTGGTCTTCTCGGACTCCCTCAATACCCGTTCGGACTCCATCAAGATCCAACCGGGTCTTTTTCCGGAATTCTGTTATTTGTTCACCTAGTTCGGTAAGTGCCGCTTCTCTGATGAGAGAGTCCTCTGAGCGTAACACCCTATAAGCCTCCGTAAGGTCTGCCTGGTGGTCTTCTCGGGCTTTCTCAATAACCGTTCGGGCCTCTTCCCGAAATTCTGTTATTTTTTCTCCTAGTTCAGTAAGTGTTGCTTCTCCGTTGGGAGAGTCCTCTGAGCGCAACACCCTATAAGCTTCCGTTAGGGCCGCCTGGTGGTCTTCTCGGACTTTCTCCACCCCCAACCGGGCGTCTTTTCGAAATTCTGTTTTTTTTTCGCCTAGTTCAGCAAGCGCTGCTTCTCTGTTGGGAGAGTCCTCTGAGCGCAACACCCTATAAGCCTCCGTAAGGGCCGCCTGGTGGTCTTCTCGGGCTTTCTCAATACCCGTTCATACTCCATCAAGATCCAACCGGGTCTCTTTCCGAAATTCTGTTATTTTTTCGCCTAGTTCGGTAAGTGCCGCTTCTCTGATGAGAGAGTCCTCTGAGCGCAACATCCCATACGCATCCATAAGGTTCGCCTGGTGGTCTTCTCGGGCTTTCTCAATACCCGTTCGGACTCCATCAAGATTCAACCGGGTCTCTTTTCGAAATTTGGTTAGTTTTAATCCTAGTTTGGTAAGTGCCGCTTCTCTGATGAGAGAGTCCTCTGAGCGCAACATCCCATACGCCTCCGTGAGGGCCGCCTGGTGGTCTTCTCGGGCTTTCTCAATCCTCAACCGGGCCTCTTCCCGAAATGTGGTTATTTTTTCACCTAGTTCGTTTAGTTCTGTATGCGTTTCTTTCCCAACTTGTGCAGTCGCCGTCAGCACTTCTACTCTAACATCTGATATACTCCTGTGAATCCCGTTTGTGGCCTTCGATATAGTTTTATTGATCAGGGCCTTGGTTTTTCCGGTAGCTAAAAAGTCGCTCTCTGTCGGGATGAATCCCCCTTCTGCCGGTTCCAAATTCTTTGAATTTGTCACCCAATCGGAAGAACTACCTGGTCCGTATATACTCATAATAATTTTCTTAAAATTAAATTATAATATTGGGGCACCTATACTCAACTGGAAATTTCGAGAACGACCGAAATCGGGTAATAGTTATTCAACTTTCTCGCTTGATCATCGAGAATAGAGACCGTAAATTCTTGGATGTGTCCCGTTTCCAAAACTTTCATCTCGGGGTGTGGGAAGTCTAAGGTAACAGTCTCCCGAAAGAAACAATCGCTGGCTTGCACGGTTTTCAGTAATGTGCTGGGGATCCGTCTACCTTGTGTACGATGTGATTACACCGATCCAGGTGCACCCTGAGAGTTTTCGTGAAGGCGAAGTCCACCGGGTTATCACCGACGTACTCACCCGAGGTAAACACTCCTTTATTTACGGAGTATGTCTCTCTAAAACCGAGTTGAATACCCAACCCCGGGGAGACCACTACCTTATTATCAGGGCTGATGGTCATTGTTGCGAGCCCGGTAGCCTTCGATACTGTGAGGTTGACTATACCGTCAAGCTCTGAGTTGACAAAATCTTTGAGCTGTCTTATTCCCCACAGTCCGTGAGGCAGCTTTACACCTAATTGTTGTTTATCCTTCACATAGTAAAACCCTTCACTCTTTCCCACATTCTGCCACCCGACCGTGAATTTTATTGATCTGAGGCCCACCCGGCGTTTTCCGCAACAGTTGTCGATTGACTTTTGAAGTTCACAACTCTCTTTTTGAACATTAGTGATAGTAGCAAACATAATAATATCTTTCAATGAATACCAAAGCATTTAGCTTCAATTCTAATGCAAAGTACGCGGTCGGGGGTAAATACACTCAAAAAGACGTTGTTAACCCTCTTGTACACCCAACTGTAACAGTTAGACCGGAAAGTGGCTTTACCACCAATTTCCCTAACACGTTTGAGAAGTATAGGCTGCCCAAGATTACAACAATGGAGGCGGTAAACGGGTGGAAAGCAACACCGATGCAGTTTTGGCAGAACCAGCTAAATTTCGCTGTATGGTGCGCAACGGCCGGATGTGGAGTTTCACATCAAGACCGTCTGACATCCAAGAATGTCATGCTCCGAAGTGTCTACAACTTCCACGTGTATTATACTATTAGGAGGATTCTCAAAGAACTAGGTTGTTCACTACCTCAAGACGACGGCTGGGATCCCATTTCCAGCACATACGACCGTAAGGCGTTCAAAAGACTGTGTAACGAATTTAACGTTTCAAAAGACGCGGACTGGAGACAGAAAGCATTTCCTACCAGCACCGGCCTCGGGGAAGTTCTCATTCGGGGCCAGTCCAGGAATTGGACGCAGACTGATTTTAGACATGATCACTCCGGCGACCACATTGTCAGTCGGAACGCCGGGAATTTTGACCCCGCGACGATGACCTTCGGGCCGGAAGTGTCTGGAGGTCGGCACTGTGGCGTATTTTCTTGTAAAATGTTACCTCCGAAACGGGCTCACGTCGATTACTTACAGCAGACTGCTGAGGTTCAGGACGCGTGGGGTACATTTATGTTAGATACGGGTCTAGGGTTCACGCAGGCCGGGGTTACTCGCCTCAACGACTCCATTTTCACGTACATCTGGGCCATCCTCGGCGCACAGAAGCAAACTCGCAGTTCTATGCTGGGCACGGGAACGGCGTTTGATGCACACAAACAATTCTTGGCACTTATAGAGGACGCCATCTCAGCTAGGGTGGACCTGGAGAAGGCGATCCAGAATTATCAAGACGTTTTGCAGACTTCCCGCACACCGGTAGACTACGCATTTGGAATAGGTCTTTATATGGCGCCGAGAAATATGATACTACGAGACGACCCGGTTGACGGTTACAATAATCAGATCGTAGTCGCAACAACCAATCAAAAAATCGTCCGCAACGGGAACGTGAACACGGGTATCATCAAGCACCCACCCAAGATGTTCGGGAGCGGAGGTGAAAATTCAAATAAATTTGAAAAAATTTAATAAAATCCCCAATTCATCCAATCGCGATTGGCTTGGATACACCCACCCCACCAACCCCAATTCACGAATTGGACACAGCAAGTTCAATTCTTTAAACCCGTTGTTCCAGCCGCGGGAACACCAATCGTAATTGGAAGTACAACCCACGAGGAGGAGAAGTTAGGGCTCGTCGTCGCCCTCATGGCGATAGGACTACTCGCGCTTTGGTTTTCGGAACTCTCGGGAGGCTAAAAGTAGGAGACCGGCGATTGCCACGATTAAAGCCCAAGTATTTTTGGCGAGCCATCCGGCCGTTTTTGATAATATAGATAACAAGTAAGAAACGATACTTCCGATCAGGCGAGGGCTTTTAGTTGTTTTTTTACCCACTCTTTGGCTCCACCGGATGGCGCGGGTGCTGGTGGTGGCGCGGGTGGTGGCGCCGCGCCGCCAGTGAAAGCTAGAACTATGGTCGATATAGTCATGCCGACAGCAACGAGGATGCTTGCTATCGTGACACCCTGCTCTCTGAACAGAGTGCGAAGACGCTCACCGAGTGTCGTCTCCTCGTGCAGGACGCTCGCGATTGTTTCGCGGATCCGACTTATTGGTGTGCGGAGAGCCTCACGGCAAGCCAATGCAGCCTGCAAGCGAGCTTCTCTTTCATCCCGCAACGACCGCAGGCGTTCGGTGATCCGCTCGGTAGATTCTCTATCGTCACCGGCTTCCTCCAGTTTTCTTTCTTCTAGCGCGATATGTTCATCCAGCGACGAGAGTTTGGGGAGGTTAAGGACCAGTTCGCCCCGGACCGTTTGCAGAGCCTTATCGAGTCCACGGAGTTCGCGAAGAGGTAACGGTGGGTCATCGTTGAGTATTTCGTTTTCGCTGAACGTGGTCTCCATCGTGTTAATAGCGGCGGTGGCTATTTGAGGGACCTCGCTGAGCTCTACCGTTTCTATCGCGGCGGCCGTCTTCACCATCGTTTCGTCGGTAGACTGTAGGGCCTCTACAGCGCGGGTCGGCATAATTGTTTTACCACGCGCCCAATCTGGAAATCCTAGTTCGTTCTTTATGATTTCGCCACCGCCCCGGTTTCCGGCAATGGTGTTTAGCGATAGGGGTTTACCGGTATTCATGTTGATGATCGGGCTATTTGATGATTTTAGTCGCAACCTACCACGCATATCCAATTCTAACTTGGAGTAGTCGCGACCGACAGATGGGACCAGACCGATTTCTGACAAATTGTTGAAGTAGTCGTTTACAGCTCCCTCGAGCAATTCCCGACTTTGACCAACGCTGCTGGTAGCGCCACCTATTTCCCCCAATTGCGATTGGATTGGAACTGGAGTCTCTATGAAGGGCGTTTCGTTATCGTTATCATCATCATAATCATCGACGTAATCGTCTCTACCGATTTCATCCATGTTAACATCGTAATCAGTCATCTTTATAATTTTCTTAAAATTAATTATGTATTAAAGACAAAACCATACGAGTTTAATAGTTTAACTAAATTATATATATAATGAACATGTACGTTGAAATACAAAACATCATTACACTTTATATTACGTTCAATCATGTGGTTCAATTGTATCGCTATGTTATGTGAAAAAGAATTGTGTTGGGGTAATATGGACAACATTTTACCCCAAATGACAGGAACCTAGTGAATTCGTACAAATACCATTTCGTACCCATATCATTTCGTACCCAACCTTTGGTCAATTCGTACCCATAGCAAGTTATTATGTACCCAGTTTGGTTATTTCCTACCCAGTTTGGTCAATTCGTACCCATAGTCAATTCGTAGCCATACTTAATATTTTATTACAACTGCCTATTATGATCGTTTTCTTTATCAAATATGCAGAAATAATGTAGGAAATGTAAATTAAGCTGCTTTTGATTTGTTTGTTCCTTTATATTAGTAAATGAATGGGTTGCAAATTAATTGATATATATGTATTATCAGGTTTGATTATTATGATTTATGTATATTTTACATAGTTATAATACATGCAAATAAAATATTAAAACTAACAATTAACATGTTGTGTTGTGTTTGTATATGTTTTTTATTATTATTTTTATATCATACTAGTGAACATGATTCATATGCCAGATATAACAAAATGTGGCGATTGACAAAATATATATTAGTGTATATATTAATATGCGACAACAACAAATGTAATAATATCGTGCTGCATTTGCGAACAGTTCGTACATGCCCAGATCACGTAAGTTTTTTTGTAATTACAACGGATTCTGAATACTGCTTATGTTAACTAATGTAATATAGAGTCAAACTATTACATGGAGCGCATACTTTTATGATATGGAGATAATCCGTTGATTATGTAATTAATGTATCACAGCGGAACTATTTTCGTTGAACACCAATAATCTTCAGCACACCACAATAGTTTATTTAGTTTTTGAGCTCTGCTGGATTATTTATTATAGGAATGAATGGCCTTTTTGTGGAATTTATCGGGGTATAAACTTGGAAAAGTCGCGGGAATACTGGACGAAGGCCGGAAGGCCTTCGTCCAGTATTCCCGCGACTTTTCCAAGTTTATATCCCCGATAAATTCCACAAAAAGGCCATTCATTCCTTATAATTCCAGCATTTGAAATAAATTCATCAAGAAAATGTGTTAATTTTCAGTTTTCTTAAGAATTATTTTAACTGCGCCTCACGGTTACTACCTAAACCTAATCACAGTTGCTATATGTTTACTGTATTCATCCGCACAGCTGCGATTTTTGAGGCCGCCATTTAAATTGGGGTTCGTTTTCCCACTGTCGTTGTGACCTGCGTGTAAAGAACTTTCTTCTATTAAAATATGCGTAGCAAGTTGCACAATTTATGTTAAATGTATTAAATATTTTCATTTAATTCAGTTTTATTTAATGAATGCCCGAGAAAGTACTTAATATGTTTAACGTAAAGTGCGCACATGCTGCTTTTATCATTCCCTGGACCCGTGACAAGAGCCTCAAATATTGCACCGTCAGAATACAGGTCAATGGAGCATTAGAAATGAGGGTATGATGGAAAAACAGTTCAATTACATACATTAAATGGTTTAATAAATGCTTTAAACTCAATACACTCTACTGACATTATTTACACACAGCAAACATGTTACATATTTGAAGCATATTTCTAATAATAAACAGTGGAACATTCATCAATAACAAGAAACACACACACACACACACAAACATCACATAAAATTTAAACACACTGTGAAATAAATACCATTGTGTCCCTCATTTATACTTGTAGCAAGTCTTACACAAAAGTATGTATAAGTGCAACAAGTGTTCAAAATGATGGCGGTTTATTCGGCAATTCGTCTGTCAAGTGTCCTAATGGATCATTACACGAACAAAACTCAGGTTTGAAAATTCATACACTGAAATTGTCAAGATATATTTCAGTTGCCGTATATCGAATCTGTTTGCTATTCATTTTATTTGTTTATATTATGATGTTCAAAGCGCAAAGTTTTAGACAAGGCCAATATGCATCATTTATTTTCTAACTTAATTACAGATATACTAATTTTATGTCACAATTTCAATCAGAAACTTAAGTCTGTAAAATGTTTTAAATAATTTATTCCAAGTATTATAAGTATGTTTTCCAAACTTTCTGAGGTACCGGTGAGTGGTGTGGGTCGTTCAAAATTTCCTTCCTAGTCGAGGTTACTCAAAAGATACCATCTCCACATTTAATATATGACAAGTTACAAGTCAATTTGTATTGCTATTAAACAAAAACTTTCTCAACAAAAATTTATTACATATCTAAGAAAAAACAGCATGAGAAATTATATTAAGAGTTTTATCACATGCCGACATGGATTTATTATTGGCTAAACCATCATGCAAGCTAATAAATTATTATATTACAGGCTACGCAGTGATTTACCGCAAATTTAGAGGGAATTATTTCCCTGTAGACGTTCACGCGACGTCAACAAACGTCACGTTTGACATCATTTTCGGCGAGGCAAATACTCGTTTAGTTTCAACATAGTTTATAGCATATAAGTACAATGGGCTTGGGCTACAAGTTCTCACAACATTAATTACAGCCAATACCATTAATACTCCTACGCAGACATCAAAATTGAACTCCCAATTTAAATACTATATTTGTTTCCCTCGACATTTGTAAATCCGTCAAAGAAATGTCTCGAGGGGGGGGGGGGGGGGGTGGGGGGTGGGGGATGGAAGTTGAATAAATATGTACCTGCAAATATGCCATTAGATATTAGTGTCTAATATCTTCTTGCGTCAATTATTCCTTTCATATTTTACTGTTTAAATATAAATGTGCAATGGTTGTACACACTTGGGGTAGCCACAGCACCAAACATGGGGTTAAAAGCTGGTATTGTTGCCGGACCAGTAATGGGGTTTGCTACAGGGCCAGTAATGGGATTTGCTACAGGGCCAGTAATGTGGTTTGCTACAGGGCTAGTAATGGGGTTTTCTACTGGGTGACACTTGTGAGTTTCTACTTTCGTAACCTTTTCAGCGATTTCTCCATTTGTACCTGCTGACATTTTCTGAAGAACATCACTTATTGCTCGTTTCTGGGGGACGCTTGGAGTTCTGGTATAATGTTTCAGTGACATTTCGGATTTGTGATCAGACATAAACATAATATTACGGTTCTCAAACCCTGCATCAGACAAACTTTGTATGGCAGTAGCACGCAAAAAATGGGCTGTGTATCTTTTTGTCAGACCAGTATTTTTGCAAATGTCGGGCATAAATGATGTAAAAGCCTTCGCTTTTACCGGGATATTACCGTACCAAATACTGCTTTGTAGCTCCTTTGTCAATGCTTCAGGGGTACATTGATTAAATAAAGCTATGGCAGTATCATCAGTTTTTTCCAACAGCAACTTCACAGACTCTACAGGGCACATGTCAGTGCCATTTGCATACATTCGTTTGTCACTATTTTCGCCATCCATTTTGTTAGCAGAGGCATGGAATTCCATAAACAGCTCAAAATTTCCTCAATACGCATCTTGACAGACTCTACAGGGTGCGAATACATAACACTGTCGCATGAAACCCTGCAAAAAAATCACCAGGGAGGTGCACAAGAAGTTGATGGCGAAACACAATCTGCATTCTTAACAATAAGTACTCGGTGGACAAGAGAAAAAACAAGAACAGATAGATTTATTTAAATAAATTTAATAATGAACAAACAGGAACGCGTATTTTTCTCATCATAAAATCATTTTACGGGAAGCTAGGCACAATTAAAATTTTGCATACGCGCATTCACAGACGGCAGCCATTTGTTTACATTGACAGCACTGACAGCGCACCTGTAGAAAGTAGTTCGGCTTTGGAGTTTACTGGTATATAAATTTTGGACAGAGACTTGCTACGGGCCAATCAAATGTTAGGGAATTGTGTAAATATTTTTGTTCTGGAATTATTTGTCTGTGAATTGACCGTATAATGTGTACACAACGATCACGATCTACAACACTGACATCTTGCCATAAATTTCCGTGCTACGTACACGTGTTCATTAAACGAGACATTTACTTTCATAGAATATGAAAATTAAATAAAAAAATTATGTGCGATTCCTTATAAATGTGGATATTGATATAAATATAATTAATGTGTAGATTCTGATTAACTTGTGCCAATGTAAATTGCTTCATCGTGGAAATAATAGAAAATCAACAATGTGCCTCGTCTTGCGGTGATAAACATGTATACCAAATTTGGTTACGATCCGTACGTTATTGCGTGTGCCCGCCCGCCTAGCTGCCCGTAAGAATACATAATACGTCCCATTAAGTCCAAACTGGAGTATATAAATGAAAGACTTATGTTTGAATACTCCAATTTTTACCGGGGTTATCATTTTTTAACAAATCTGAAACGGCATTGATTATCAATCATTCCTGCCAAGTTTCATCAACTCTGGCGATACGTGAGATTTTTAAAAGAAGTTGATCTACTTTTCCATGGCGGCCATATTGGATTATGAGACGACCTCCAATTTGACAACTCTCAAAAACCTTACCCATAGATTATCCCTTTGACCAACATTGGCCTATAGAGGTTCATAAGACGGACGACGGATGGATGGACACGGGACGGACAAAAACTGATAATGTAGCTCATTTGAGAAATGCGAACATCTTATCTAGCATATCTAGGGCGCGATATACACTATCGATATTGTGATACGGTGGAGAGTTTCCGTGATACAGTGCAGACAATGTATATACATGTCGCCAAGATGGAGTCACGGGTCGACAGCAGGAAAGTGTTAGTTTAATTCAATATTGTACAGCTTGCAGGGCATTATCAGCAACGTATGGTATGTGCAGACGCATAAATGAGTTTACTGTTCAACGAACACGGTCACAATAATAATGACAACGTACTTTCTGAATAATTCGTTTGCAAAGATTACTCCTTTTTGTACGTGAATTTTGAATCAAGGGAGCGTGATGAAAATGCCTATTAGCGGCAAACACACACGTACTAATGTCTCTTTTCGGTGGCGATATCGAGTAAATACAGTCTAAATGATCGTTGAAAAATATCAGCTCTTTACATGTAGGATACGACATGTTTTTATGTCATTTTCTGATTGATCTCTCTATGGTTTGTATCGCCTGTTATGGTGTAAAGTTTCCATACGAAAGTGCATACAAGGATACTGTGTTGCGCGAAAACACGCTACGGTTTGTACAGGTATGAGCAAATGTATACGGTAAATTTACGTGTACATAAATTTAGCTGACATATTTTAACCAGTTTAATCAACTTATTAACTCCTTGTTGTCTATTTATTTCGACACGTTGAAATCAGAAAGCTACAGCTGACATAAAGTGCGTTGATTAAAGCACCATTGACCGTCAGTTGCTCCTGTTCTGGTATTATAATTATAAAACAAGGTCAAATGTCCAATCATGATGGCAGTCCTTAACCCGCTGCTGAAACTAGTTGTTCAATGGGATGGGGCAGATTGGGTTCATGTTGTCCGCCCTTCCGTCTTACCGTCAGCCATTTAAAGGACATGGCAGGAGTGGATATAGTGATAGTCCATGCATGTACGTACGTACCGGTGTATATATGCACATACGTTAGTCACAACTATTATTTCTTAATAACTTATGAATGCCTTCATCGATTTTAAAAATAGTTGGCCACATTGTGTGTCTACATGCTGATTTTTGGTTTTGCATAAACCACACGAATGCTGCAACAAATGGAAGGCACGGTGACACAAATGTATAGGGCTATGATCAGTCTTTATATAAAAGACAAAAATGCTTAAGATTAGACAAACATATATCGAGGAAGCCCGGGTATGGAAGGTGTTCGAGCCAATTCCCACCCTTAAATATGAGCCGAATCGAATCGAGGAAGTGTCCACTCTTGTAACAGAGTATATCGACAATAAGAAAACAAACGCGCATGACATGCAAACGAAGACTGCGTATAGTGAGATTAGACTTACCTAATACTTTTTTCCAAATAATGACAAATGGCTATACTTAGAGTTTAACGCTCATCCCGCGATCCCTCCCCCAAATGTTTTTTCAGTTAACTAAAACACCGAAATTGCTGAATACATCCGCATTGCTGAATGCAAACACAATTCCTGCGCATACATACTGAGTGCAATTCTATTTGTACAGACAATTTGATTTTTGTAAATCATCCAAACACAAAGTAAAATTGATCAAATATCCTCAATTGGCGAAAATGAATATTCCAAAATGTGAATTTTTCGTAATTTAGTACACAAACATATTGTTTTCACTTCAAAGCTTCACTAAAAAATATAAAAACATGCAAACATTACCTAAACCTAACAGTATATAATGAAACGATTTAAAAATACAACAATGAGTGCAACATGTTATTGATTTACCCATTACTGAGGAAACATAGCAATTGTATTATCTACAAAAATAAGTCTCATTCTTAAATTTTGCTAAGTAATAATAATAGTGGAAAATTGTGTTTTGTATGGTGGCATATATTTGCCATCAAGATTATGTCGACAACATGTTGACTTAATTATCATGACATGTCAACGTAACCTGATAACTTGCCACAACAAGTCAACATAATGTGAGTTTTTACAATTAGTCAACATACCGTGGTAAGTTAACACACACTGTCAACATAATATGATATTTTATCTCAACAAGTCGACTTAACGTGATATTTATCTCAACATGGCGACTTTTTTTGAACGTGATAAGTTAACACAACATGTCGATATAATATGATAGTTTAACACAACATAATGTGATATTTTATCTCAACAAATCGACATAGTTTCTCAACAGCAAGTATATGCCACCATAGTTTTGCAATGTTTTATATATATAACCTTATAAGGTGGCAAGTTTACAC